>VZRE01005724.1:406939-451753 GCA_013396775.1 Cephalopterus ornatus | reverse complement strand
GGGAGGCCGCTCTCCGCCGCACTGCGCAGGCTCCCGGCCCCGCGCTGAGGGCAGCGCCGGCGGGCGGGCGGAGCGCGGGGGCTGCGGCCCGAGGAGGCGCTGCTGCCCTATGGCCTCACGGCCCGCGACCACTCGGCCCCGCTTCCCTCTCGGCAGCGCTCAGAGGCACGGGGAGACACGGGGCACACGCGCCGCACCGTGCCCCCCGCCCCGATCGCTCTCAGTTCTGCGTTTTCCCTTGGAGAATCACACAGTTAGGTTGGATAAGACTTCTGAAGTCATCGAGTCCAACTTACTACCCAACACCACCATGCCAACCAGACCATGGCACCGGAGTGCCTCTTCTAGTCAGGTGTAGTGACCCCACCACCTCCCTGGGCAGCCCATTCCAGTGTCTGATCACCCTTTCTGTGAAAAAATTCTTCATGTCCAGCCTAAGCCTCCCCTGGTGCAGCTTGAGGCCATGTCCTCTTGTCCTGTTGCTGTTGCGTGGGAGAAGAGGCCGACCCCCCTTGCCTCCTTTAAGGAGCTGTACAGAGCGATAAAGTCACCCCCTGAGCCTCCTGCAGCCTAAAACCCCCAGCTCCCTCAGCCGCTCCTCATCAGACTTGTGCTCCAGACCCTTCACCAACTTCATCGCCCTTCTCTCGGCCCAATCCAGCACTCAGTGTTCCTTTCTGAATCTGTTTTATCCCAGCTGCTACAGTAACTGCAGCCCTGCTCACCCCAGCATCTTATGCTTGCCCATGAAACTCCTTCCAGTGTGATCAAAGCAAGTTTAAAGTACTTCTGGACATAAAATAATGAGCCATGTAATTGTAGCAATTTTTTTTCCCCAAGGGGAACAAAACACTTCAACAATCGTTTATATAACAGGCAATACTGACCCTCACAGAGTAAGACAGCACTTGCCTAGGCAGGTAAATACGGTACTTCAGGACTGTATATCTCAAGAAAAGATCATTTATTCTTGTGGGATAGAGACCAAGTAAGTCTCCCTTTAGCCTATTTTGAATGAGGACTTGGGCTGATTTGGATCCAAGAACAGGGCAAAGAACTCAAACTCTGTACGAAACTCTCGATCTGGTAATGGAAACCAAGTAACTATTACATATTGTCCAAACAATGCAAACCAATAAACAAAGAAAAATGGATCCAAATCCAAGCACTTAATTCTCTCAACTGCCACTTATTTTCTTATATAATAGAAACTGAATGGATACATCTCTTACTGTTATATGTTGTGTGCAAGATACTGAAGATGTAAAGCTTAGTACAACTGTTCCTCATCATGATTCTTGGGTTTTGCCACACTTTGAACTGGTTTCAGGAGCTGAGGGAAAGTAGCAGCTTCATACTTAAAAAAAAATCTCCGTCATTTTAATTTAGTTTTCTTATTGTTTGGCTTCTGGTAACAACTTTATTAACATTCCAGCTCCAGGAAGTGAAAATTTACAGCTGCAGAGAAAGGAGTACAAATACATACTTTAAAACTACTAAGAAAATAATTATGAGCTTCATCTCATCCAGACAATGCACCAGTCTTTCTACACGAAACCTCTGCACCCATGATATACAATTTAGGAAAATCAAAGGAGTGATCTGTAAGGAAATGCAATACAGTAACGTGAAGCCCCAAACTGGACTAGCCAGCTCTTTATTGTTTCCTTGATACAATATTTTATGAAAAATTAAAAAAACTCAACCAAGAGATGTTTAGTCCAACTGCAAAACTTAACACATATGCAGACCTAATGATGACATGACATGACATTTCTGCTTTCTATTGCTGGTGTTTTCATATGACACAGACTGTAAGAGTTCCTGCAGAACAAAACTACTACATTTTTTTAAAGATTATTCCCACAAAAAAAAGTTTCATCAGCTTAATCAGTATTCATTAGTTTCCAGACATTATCATAGGCCTTCACTTGCTCTCCCTGAAGTCAATGACAAGACTCTCATTGTCTCCAACAGCAGTGAAGCTCTCCAAAAATAAGGCAAAGATGATAACTTCTGTGCAGTTTGGAGTAATACAACAGGATTGGAATGCACCTTGAAACGTGTATGACTATGTGTAAGTAACACCCACAAAAATCAAACGGTGTTTCGCAACTGGTCCTCAAATAACATATGTAAAATGATGCAGATTCTTACAATGCTATGAAAACTAATACAAATGAAGCTTGATTAATATGGTGAGGTTTTTTCCAAGCAATACAAATCTATGATGTTAATTTGGTAATGAACAGGTTCTGAAAACTGTAGTAGCCATAAATAATCCATGTGTTATGAAATGGAATAAAATCAACTAATATAAACACATTATTAAAAGGTAATTGATGAGTATATTTGTGCATACAATTTTTCTCATCTCATACTAAGCTTCAGAACTCTGTAAACTGCGAGGCATTCATCGTGTTTAACATGGCAGAAAGTTACATTACATGTCTTCATTATTTTATTTTGTTCAGTCCCCTTCCCATCAAACATGCAAACACTGTCATCACCATTTTTGGCTTCACTTCAACCAGATCATCCGGGAGAGCATAAATACGAGCACCGATTTTTCGAGCAACCGAAATGGCATACCTTGAAAACGAGAGAAAACAGATACTGTCATTTGTCTGGCATCTCTAACGTGTCAAGGTTCAAAACAACAAAACAAGATTTTAATAGTGGGATACATCTGTTCAGTCAGTACTTAGGCTCTACTAGAAAATGGACATTAGTGTGATGAAAGCATGTTAGTAGCAATTCTACTGCCAGATGTTTTCCTACTGGCATTTATTATTGGTCAAAACCAATACAGGTTACGGCGGGCTATTCAGAAACCAACTGCAGTGCAGTGCAGGGACGTCATATCACCTGTGAATTTGAGTTCCTATTTTAGATACACTAGAAAAATAACTCAGTAATGTTAGAATTTATAATATATTCTATTTGAAACAAATCAATATTAGTGTAATTTTTCTCTGTTAACAAATCAGTAAATTGTTAATTACACCATGAATTCATGCATTTCCCACACTTCAGGAAAATACAATGCATTCATTTAAAACTTACTTGGCATTATTCAATTTGTCTTGGTAAGAAAGGTCTTCCCTCTTGACCATTTCTGGACGAACTGCTTTTGGTGCAATGGCATCTATTAAATCTAGGACAGGTAAACTAGTGCTAATTGATTTGTCCTAAAAGAAAAAGACTCAAAATATTAGTTTAAGGAATTTGCTTTGATTATTCCGTCTTCACAATGCAAGAAACCCTACAGCACATCTTGCATACATACTGAAAGGCAGAAGGCTGTTTTGTTACTTTATAGTGTGAAGGTTTTCCTCACCCTTTATGAGATCTAATGTTCTTTTCTGCAATTAGAATTATAAGGTTCACTGTGCTGATATTATTACACCAATGGTTTAAATTTACTTGATGAACTTCCCCCCTTCCCTAAGGAAGGAAAGGAATTTTGATAGAAGTCCAAGGACCAGACTTTCAAGACAACACAAACATATTTACATTCCCCAGTACTTCTGTTTTTCTCTTTTTCTTGCCATGGAACTGTTTTCTGCAGTAGTTTATGGCTCCTTCTTTTTATAATTTTTCAACTCGGGTGGTATTCGGAGCTAGTAGGAGCAGTCTTTTTCTTATTTAATACACAGACATTCTTAAAAGAGCAAGTGCTGTTCTTGCAATTATTCCTTCCCAACTGTTTGGGCAGAGAAGGAGCTGCTGATGTCAAACCAAGAGCGGAGAGCAGGGCTGGCTCTGTCCCTGCAGCAGCTGAGCACAGGCCACGTGACACAGCTGCCTGTCACCAGGTCAGAGCTATGACTCCCAATTCAGTCAAGTCCCACAGAGCCATCATATTAATTATACATCTAAAAATACTAATATAATTCTGCTGGAAGACCTTAAATGCATGGAATATATGCCTAAGACCATGGGACACACTTTTGTCATTTTTATTGTTTGAACTAATGGCAGTTCAATTGCACTTGGCTTTCATGGTCCACAGGAAAATAGCGGGCACTTCTGCATTCTCTGTTTGCCATAGTAATGCCAAAATCCAAAGAGTGATAGACAATATATATGTGAATATTGTAAAAAATTAGTAGTAAAAAGAATATTGAATAATGTCACTTTACATCAGTACCTCTTTATTGGTCAAGCATCAGTTGAATTATCTTAAAAACACCAATTGAATGACCTTATAAACAAGCCATGTCCCACCAAAAAACACAGGCATACCAAAAGCAAGATATTGGGACAGATTCCCTTCAGATTTTCATTTATTTAATATCAACATTACTACAATTTATGCAGAAATAAGAGAAGCAGCAATCTCTCTTAAGAAAACACCTAAGTTACCTCCTAGAGTGAAAATGAAATATTTTGCTCTACAAAATTTTACCTTTTACCTAATAACACTTACCTAATTAAAGTTTATAACACAGTGAGCTCTCAAATATTTAACTTATGTTCTTGTTATGAATCACCAACATAAGTGCTGCAGATTATACAATGAACCTGTATGAGAATGTTACATTTGCGTGCAAGTGCAATTACTAATCTGCCATTTCCAGAGATTCACGCAGCACAACACACCTGGCACACACACGGCTTCCTTCGTGTTTAACACTTGAATAATGTGGAAGGAAAGCTTCCTTTATCAATTTGTTCCTATTTGCTGCGTGGGAACACCCCCCTGCACCTCGGAGGTGCCGAGGAAGACACGAGATGTCGCTGGTTACCTTGGGCTCCCTCTCCTGGCTCTGTCACACCGAGAACACCTATTTAACCAGCTGGCAGTAGAAGTAGTGAGCCGCCCCCAGCATTTCCAAAATTGTTCTTTATGCCTGCACAAGCATGTACCTATATCAAAAAATTTGCAAGATATATGACATGCCGTGCCCAAACACTGGTAACTTCAGGCAGAAGCCCCTTTGAAAGTTTAAACTTCTTTTTCTTTTGTTTTTTTGTTTTCTATCTTACTGCAGCTATTAAAATTTCTTTTTCTTATTAACAGATTTGTAAAATAGTTTTGAGGATTCCCAAACTGTCAGATATACTTCCTTAAAGAATTATGCTAGCTGATGGGAGAGCCACTGATAAAGTCAAACTGTTAATATGCCAGGTTAAAAATCCCAGGTGTGATTCTATATGGAAAGAAAAGTAAGTAAATTTTATTACCTTGAAACTTGTAATTGAAGCTTTCTTATCTGCTTTTGCAAGTGTCTGATTCACCCACTTAATAATAATTTCATCATTAACTTTTTCCCCCTCTCCAAGGTCTGATAGTACATTCAAAGTATACCTTCAATAAAGAAAACAAGAGCCCAGGTTCAAATGAGTGGCAGAAATCAACTCTTCCAACATTACAAAGCTACAAGCAAAAGTAAAATATTACTTCATCACAGTAACAATCTCAAGTACTTCTCTTCATAAGGTACCCTTTACCTTATAAACTATTTAGTACTTTAAATCATTTTTTCAGTGGTTGCAAGAAAAAAAGAGTATCCTAAACCTCATAATTTTCAGTGTAACATCTTCATGTATTTAACTCAGCACACCATAATTAAATTTACTTTATGAGTTTAAACGGCTCCCTATCATCCTAGTCACCTTGGAAACTGAATCCCAACAGTCTGAGGAAAAAAAAAAGTATTAAGGGTTTTGCAATAGGTCTAAGAAAATTGCCTTGTGGAAAACATTTGCAATAGAAGACTTTATAGAAATCACTTGATAATTTTTTTTCTTCAGTACACTAGTAAGACTTTGATTTTATGATAGTTAAGTTACTGTAGCTATGATGGCCTTCAATTGGTTTTACCCTTTTAACTTCTATAGTATATATTACCTCTTTTTTGGGTTTTACAAGTATTTAAATTTCTCTCTACTTACAGAAAGGTACATGGAATCAACATGAAATAAGCTGAGCTCTTTTTACTTGCTGTAGGATTTATAATCCCAGCTTCTAGTTTATAAGGTTTTAATTGTTGCTATGGAATGTTTTTCATTCACTACACAGTGTGTAAAATTACAAAACACATATGAAAGTTTATCGTTGAGAAGAGGGATATTTAGAGATTGCTCTCTAAAATACCTGTTGGGTGAACTGACCACTGGCCTTAATTTGCCTTGATATACAACACATATACAACATGCACAGACACATATATACATGTTTATCATATACTATGCCTAACTTACCTTCTCATCAGCTGCCATACCAAAGCCAGAGTCAGAGTTGGATTACCCTCATTTAGATCGTGTCCAGCAATACCAACCAGTGAGAATTTGGCTTTTGCCTTCCCAAGTTCCACTGCATAATTGCAATTCTCAATCTAAAAATAAATTTTGTGTGCAAATAATGAAAACACTTTAATATTTCTGCAATACAGACCTATAATCTATGTGTATTTTGAATAACTTTGGCTTACTGTTACCTGTGTTGAGATTTGAAGCTAGAGAAAGATTTCTAGTCTACCTACACTGTGATTAAAGTAACACAGTTTTTACTATAAATGCAAGTGTGTAACATTCAAATGACGGTATTTGTCCCACATTTGAAAAAACCAAGTTCACTTTCATTAGGGCAGTGAATTAAAATATACCTATATCAAAACTATACTTGGAAAAATACTGAAATGTGTTCTTCTTAGACAAACTAATTTTTATCCTCTACAGTCCCAAAACTAACAGAAAACTGGGATTCTACAAGTCTTGGACAAATCCTCTGGGCAGCTGTGAGGAAACACCTCACAGGGTAGGAGCAGCAAGCAATGACAGCTGTGTCAGGCCTGAAACTTTCACTTATATATCCAACTTAAACCATACATTAAATACTGCCAAAAGGTGTCCACGTATAAGGTGATATAACTACTATTTATTCCTTGGGATAATATCTGGAAGATATGCTTTCCTCTTTTATCCCCCCTCCCAGGACTGGCTCAGTAGCACACAAATCTAGACACCACGGACTACAATCAGCACAAGGAGACAGTGAAGCTGGGCTGTATTCCAGAGATTCTACCCACCTTTTTCATATTCCCACCGAGTAATGAGTAAGGAGGTTTGTTGACATGGTTCCAGTCAACCGGCACACGAGTCATATCATACAATTGGAAGATTATTAAAGCATCAGAAAGGTCACTAAACCAGAGGAAAACAACGTATTTAAGCACAAAAACTCATATCGACAATGAAAGTAAGTACCTGAGACTCCTCAAAGTGTAATTAAGTTGCTAAAAAATTCCAGACATTTAAATTGAATGTATGTCATTCTGTAGAGAAACTGACCTATATTCTATTGCTTGATTTCAGCAATTATATACATCAAATTCTGCATTTAATTTCATTATTTTCACAAATCTTAGTGAAGTAAGCTCAGCCATAGGCTTTACCAACTTCAATTAAATAATTGCTTTTATGAAGTGAGCATAGACAAAATAGCTGCTAAAGAGTTTTAATTTATTGATCTAGTTTTAGTTTCCTCAGGACTTTTCCAAATGTTAAATACTGATGCTTTATCTGCACCTACAGATGTATTTTGCTAAAGAATAATCAAAACCAAGGTACTTATCTTGTGAAAAAAGAACAGTAGGAAAAGTATTATTTTCCCATTATATGTTACATTCCTGATAATCCCCTTGAGCTACTTACTGAATGAAATTCTCCACATTAAGCTACCTACAGATCACTTTACAGAGGTCAGAAAACAGACACAATGAAACCTAACAGCAAATACACATGCAAGCAGATGCTACCAGTTGCTCCCTCTGTCTCATCTTTTATTGACAAGATTTGAATCAACTGCTGGCACAATTTGAAAGTGAGCAGAAGCATCTAAAAAGCATGTTATAAAAGCCCTTCCTTTGAGGGAATACCCTGCTCTGCACAGCTCCTTACAGTCTACTGAGAAAAAACCCCAAGCATCATAAAACACAATTAACTTTTAAAAAAAAGGTAATTCAAAGTACAACTGAGTGAGGGGACAACATAAAAACCCTCTTAGGTTTTCTCATATTTCTAGATGATGACTAGACTATTGAGTATGATTACTACTTAATGTGGTTCTGCAGACCAGTTTTGAAGTTCCTATCACACTGTCTGGAAACCTGGAAATCACTGTTCTTGTAGAAATACTTAGCTCTCTTCTTCCCTTGTTTCTTGCCCTGTCAGCCAAAGGAAGTCAAATAATTGTTTTGAAAAACACTTACCTGTATAAATGATTAACATATGGGCTTACACCCAGTGAATTCATCCAGTTTCTGAAAGTCCTTTCTTCCTTACTTTCTCCTATGGTGACAAAGAAAATTCTCAATAAACTACTGGAGAAAACACTTTAATAAGCAATGTTTAAATGTCTCTCATACTCCTCATACCCCCCTCCTTCCCCAAAATGAGTTCATACTTTCCCTAACAGTGTCTATACTGGGCAATACATGAGGCAATCCTGTCCAATTCAGAGTCACTTAATTCTGGCCACAGGGACAGAGGCACTACAGGGAGTACTGTTAGGCTACATTTTTCTGAGTAAATACAATTTGATGAAATAAAATAGACTTCTTTTGTTATACGTTATGTAATTAATATATCATAAAGAAAACAGTGATGATTAATAACAATTTCCTAAAACTAAAATGAGTGAAAATCGCATTCAACAGTATAGTTAAATCTATTTGAAATGGCATCCTTTTATTAAAAGTTAGTACTAACACACTTATTGCAGTTGCTCCAAGCTGCAGACACTACAGCTCGACTCTCTCCACACACAAGCTGCCAGTGTTAATTTGTGAAGGGTCTCCCAAAAGCAACAGAATTCACTTTTTTAGTTTTTAGCACTGGAGACTTAGCAAGGCAGTGAGTATTGGTTAAATTTGTGAAGTTGCCAAGGGGGCCAGTTATCCTCACTGTTTTAACCAGCAATTCTGCTTATGAGAACTGCAGAAAAATAATTAGGAGGTAAACCCCAACCTTCACTTTCCTGACTTAGATTGCTTTTATCCATTGCCACCATGAGTCCTAAACCAACTCGCTTTCTCTACAAAGTTACAACTTGCAATAATACATTGACTTTCTACATACAGCACTACCTAAATTTTAACAATGTATTTGTGGCCAAGTGCCTGTGAATCAGTGCTGCATAAGCTGTTTTCTCTTACAGCAAAGAAGCACATTTAAGAAAATATTTTGCCAGAATATGTGAGCTTGGAATAACCTCATCACTTCATTTCCACAGTTCAGAAAACAGAGAGGACACTGCAGAGGGAAAAAACCTCCCCAAACAATTAAAGAACAGATTTCTCTGGACTGAAGCACAAATACCTAAGTAAGATTTTTCTTTGCTGTTCTCATTTGCTCCTTAGAGGGTAATACCAAGTTTGCCTGACGAGGTTTATATAGCACGACAACTGTCTCATTTAGAACTGCAGTTCTAGGCTGCTACACAGTAATGAATGTTTTTGCAAAATGAAGCTACTGTGTAAACATGTATTTATCATTAGACGAGAAAGAAAACCTCTCTAATATTATTTTTCCATACATAACATTGTCATAACATTGATTTTTAGATAGAGGTTGCAATTTTAATCTAGGTCTCTTACCCTGTTATACAAAAAGCTCTGGACTTCAGAAATTTCAGCTGTAGTTTACAATTTCTAACAGAATAAATGTTATTTAAAAAGTTTCATCCAGCTTACCAGTTACTCTCCTGTAATTATGAAATAGATTATATTCATCCTACTGACACATTTTCTAAATTATGAGCTTTTTCATATGCAATTTGAACTAGTGTTTGTTTCAAATATTGACTTGTAAAAATAACCAAAGAGTTACTGATGAATATATGCTGGAACAAGGAAAAATACTATTCTACAAGGTCATCAGTCAGCTTTGTTTCTCATATTTCTTCCCACATTAAAATTTAAAAGAACAATCACATTTTGTGACAAAGTTTTTAAAGAATCAGTTTTCCCATTTAAAAAAAAGAACAATCACAACTCAAGAATGAGATATAGTTTAAGTTTACAAAGAGTATCTTTAGAGATTATAGTATTTTGAAGCACATACCTTTTGTTTTATTTTTAAAAGTGTTTTTAGGGTTACTGAGCTTTGAGTTCATTTGCAGCAGTTCCTAAAGTACTGACTGCAAAGTGCTTTTAGGAACACTTGTCCATTGCAAGGACAGTACCAGGATTATTTAATGAACTCTTACTAAACAGCGTAGCTACAAAAACAGATACTCAGCAACTGCACTCAGACTGAGAGTTTTAAAAGGCATGCTTAACATTGTTGAAAGAACCTAAAGTAGCCAAGCAGGAGCAAGAGCATGCAAGTTGGGCTGGACCCTTTTGGATAGTGGGAATCCAGGAACTAAACCCAGAATACTATATTTAATATGCCACTCTAAACAAATCCCTTTATCATGCAACACATAAGTGTTTGTAAGTTTTCCAGATGGCTGAGAACTGATCAATTTTTTTCTCTCCATTCTTTTATTCAAAATATACCTTGTGATCCTATCAGGAGCATATCTTCTGCTGAGTGGTGCAGCAGATAGCCAAAATCATTGGAAAACTGCAGAAAGGGGGCAGAGCTACACAAAAGAGAGAGGAGCAAATTTGGTAGTATCCTTTATATTTATTGCCATCTCTTTCTTTGAGATCACTATACCATGGAACTGAGTGGGGAGTAGCCATAGCAAGGGGGTCAAGAATCCAAAGAGCTCCAAATACCTAAGATTCTCTCTGGAAGACAACAGAGCTCAAGATGCACTTGCACTCTAAATTCAGCCAGCCTGAGTAGGAGTAGTTAACCCACGGTAACAGCCATGAAGGCTACAGTAATCTAAGCAACAGCAGAGGACATCGACACTGGAGGAAAGGTGGGTGGGGTGGACACAGGTCCCTCCTCTCCCTCCCCCCAAGAGCTTTCTGTGTGACCTCGACTCCAAAGTGCTGCTTCCCCCACAAGCAAGAGGTTCCTCAGAACAGGAGCAACATGCAGAGGTTGTGCATTAAGTGAAGTGAGGACCGTCCCCTCCACCCCCACACAATGTCAAGTGTTCATTTGGTTGTGTCAGTATTCCTGAGGGATACACTCTCCGTGTACATGTGCACATCACCAGAGTTGTTAAGTATTATCAGGGCAGATGTCAGTTTATGCACAGAATTCATTATCTCAAACTGAGCAGAACTGCCACATTGCACTCTTTGGGTGGAGCAGTTACTGAAAAGATGGAATTTATGCAGGAAAATGAAGACTTTCAGAAAGCTCTACTCACCCCCACATGCCTACGTGTGTGGATGACATCTCGGTTCCTGGAAAGCCCTGACTGGCTAAACCCACTGAAATAACTGTATGGCATTTGACTTACTGCCACTCTTGCCCCCATTTTATGTACATCAGACCTGTGGGGTTTTTTCCTTCTCTTTCACTTATGACGGCATATTAAAACAATAGAAACATGTAAGAACAATGCAACAAATCAACCAGAAAAGGACAGAGATGATTAAACACTAAAAAAAAAAAAAGAAGAAAAATTGCAGAATAAACACTTTATGGAGTACAGAAAAGTACTAAATACAGTACCTACATTAGGAGGGGTCAAATCTGCATTTCATGAAGCAAAACAGGAAAGCATTATAAATTATGAGTCAGATTTCAACAGACAATCTATGATGAAACTATAAAGAAATTAACATCACATTTTATATCGCTACCTTGAGAAAATAACAGTAAAAACACAGGATTTTATGGTAAGAAAATAAAACATTAACAGAAAAAAACATTAACAATATTGTCTTTTGGCTAAAATAACTATTTTGATGGTTTAGGTCGACATGACACCACAGGAGTTATTATTTGGGGGCAAAGAAGAGTCATCTACTTGCCTTTGAACAGATAGCATTGGCATGATTATTCATCTATAAAATATATACTATAAATAGTAAGTTAATTTTGGCCAGTATTTACCATTATGAAATCGCAGTCTCGCATTCAGGTGATTGTAAGTTTTTACAACTGTTTTAGCTGAGATTTGATCTCGTAAGTATTTCAGGAAAGTCCAGAAACTAGTTCAGCTGGTTTTTTGCCAAGCCAATGAAAACTTCCCAATTTGACCAAGTTTTCAGTATTTCAAATCACACCAGCAACTTTATCTTCAGAACACAGCAGCTGAACTGAACATATTCCACCTCCACACAGCTCCTGTATAAATTTGCAAGAGCATACATTTCTAATAAAATTGCAGCAGAGGAAGACCAGACCTTTCCTTCAATCATTTGTCCTGGCCAGCAGGGACTGCAGTGACTGGGGATATCACAGCTGAAAAGGGAAGACTGTGCTCTGACACCTCTATCACAGCTGGCACCCAGCTGAAGCGAGAAGAGCAGGAAGCCTGAAACAGGAGTGGTCTGAGGGA
This sequence comes from Cephalopterus ornatus, assembly GCA_013396775.1. Lineage (NCBI taxonomy): Eukaryota > Metazoa > Chordata > Aves > Passeriformes > Cotingidae > Cephalopterus > Cephalopterus ornatus. The sequence continues at coordinate 439,329 of VZRE01005724.1, read as the reverse complement.
TACAAGATTTGTGACACAGGGATGCAGCAGCGCAGACAAATTATGAAAAAACAGGAGCAAAGGAAGATGGACTCACCTAGATGGAAAGGAAACCTGATAGGAACAGTAAGAGGAAGGCAGGAGAAGGCAGTGCAGAGGAATATGTGAACATTGCTGATGATTCTCCCAAGTGCGGCACCCCTGATTCTCACATTCCTTTGAGATCAGTGAACAACTGTGAAACACACTGGCAGGAGCCATTTCATTATCCTAGATTAGCTGGTCCACAGCAAGGGCAACAGCCAAAGACTGTTACCAATTATCCCTTTATCTCTAGCATTAGAGATCTGAATTGTACAGTTAAAGGCCAAACTCCCTGATACAACAGGATCTATACAGGCTGCTGATGCAATAGATTAATATAGGTTGCTGATACAGAAGCCTTTGTTTAAAAAAATATTTCCTGCCTTAAAAGGCAACAAACAAACACACACAAATATATATCAATGAAGTATGGGGAAAATACTTTTAAAGACTATTACAGTTGCTGTGGGAACAAGTTAAGCCAGCAGCACCTGCATAAAGTTAATTAGAAGCAAAAGGGAGTGTTTCGGCCTTGGAGCTGAGAAGGAGTGTGTGAATCAAAACATTGAGTTTGCAAAAAGTCCTGGGAATTCTGGTTAACTGAATCCAGGTGCTGCTGGCTTAACTTGTTCCCACAAGCTGCACAGTATGGCACTGCAAATTAGGAAAAGCTAGAATTTGTACATCAGCTAAAATATAAATAGTATGGAAAGAAGCACAGGAAACTGGAAGGAAAGCAGGAGGATAGCTTTTGTTCCTGCAAATGAATAATACAAGGTTATTCAGGAATAACCACTTGGTCAGGCTAGCACCAGGGAACAATATGCACAACAACAGGCACTTCTACTAAGGCTTATATTGATTGCTAGTGAGAAAAGACAGGCACCATCACACAGGGATCCTACATCACAACACAGAAGGAATACTTAAATATAAATCACTAATATTCTTATCTTCTGTATGCTTAATAAGTCAAGTACCTTCTAATAAATTGAGATCGTAAGATGAACTGTCAGGCTTGTGTAGGGCTGGATAGGTGTTAAAGAGATTTGCAACAAAAGCTAAATTGAGTTTAGGGTTGCCTGCAACCACATCAGCTGGAGTTACAAACTGCCTGCAGCCCAATTTATCTGCCTGCTGGAGCATGTATTCAGCCCTCCTCAAGTCATTTTTATCCTAAAAAGAGAAACAAACAAACAAAAGTTAATGTGCAGTAAGTACCAGCACATTTTCATGTTTTTACTGGATCTTCAGGTAGGAAAGTCTTTAAATGACCCATGTCAGTTCCTCCCTCATTCCTCAATGCCTGAGCTGTCTCTTCCTGATGATGTGACATGACAGTTCCCCTCTTCCTCCCACCTTTTTTCTGTCCTTCACTTCTGTGGCTGCCATGCAGCATTCCTCATGAATCCCAGCAACTGCAGCCAGAACTGTAGTGATTGTATTTCCATTTCTAGCAAGCGTGGGTAGAGTCCTTCACAAATCTTCGTTTGCGAAGCCTAGCCATGATGATGATGATTCCCATATGACGTATTCTGCCAAAGGTTCACCATCACTGCTTTAAACTGATATTCTCAAGCATAGTAATTACAAATGATGCCCAAAATCCTCAGTGAAAGTTTGAATGCTTCAGACTTTCTTTCCTTTTAATACTTTTGCCTCTGAATCATCGTAAGTTGGCAACCTGTGTGTTTTGTTCATTGGTCTTTATTATTAGTAGACAGGTTTATTATCATTACAGAACATGATCATATGAACTGTAGGAAATTACATGGAATAAATTAACTACTATTCTTTCTCACTCCCCCAAAAATCTCAAAAAAGAGCAAACAAAGAAAAGAGAGCTCTCCTTATGAAGGAGTTTAAGAGAACTAAAGCATGTAAGCAAACAACTTTGCATATGGGTTTCATTATTATAATAACAAGATTCTACTTTAGATTCTGATTGATATATAGATATCTCAGGCATGCAGTTCAGCTTTGTATCAAATGCATTCTCAGAACAATCCTTCCAATGAACATTATATTGCACCTTAGGCAAAAGTGTTTTCACATCCCTGTAGGCTGGTTTTAGACCCTCTGTCCCTTTACAATGTCAAGCTTGATGGATGCCACACTGTCCTCCTGGTTATTGGAAGGGCCCATGTGTTATTTCTGAAGGCTCTTTGGTTTGAGGAAGGATCACAAGGTTTGTGAAGTCTACTCTTTTTTCCTTGTCTTAATTCCAAAAGAGGAAGACTGAGCAGGATGTTGTAATATTTGTGTTGGATGACCTAGCTGAAAATAAACATCCACTACTCCAAGTAAAACACAGCTCCGCACTTCGGACTGCAGGATGCATTATCCTGTTTCATCAGTGCTCAGGAACTTTACAAGTTTTTGTCCATTTAAGCCTTTGTAGCACTGAGGAATCTGAGTTCTTGCATGTGTTAAAAAACAAAAGAAGATTCAGGGGCAGGCTGGTAACCAGAATGTTGGACACATACACAGAGGTCTCAGATAATTCCAGTCTCTTTTTCCATTTCTGGATACTTACATGAAATCCTGAAAAGTCAATTTTAATGGGCAGTTGATCAATGTCATCTCCTTTGGGTGCAATCTGATTTAACAGATGGTAGTATGCTCTTGAATCCTAAAATGAGCAGTGTAATATTTAAAAAAATAAAAAGCAAGTATGTAGCCTTTGCTAGCCATTTATTGCTCTAATAGTCCAACCCGAAAGCCACATAAGTCAAAAATACAGCACCCTAATTTCAGTGAATATGGATGAGGTCATACAGCCATTTTACTCCACTATTTCACACAGAACTTATTTAGCCAGATGACAGAGAAAAGCAATGTCTGCTAATTATTCTGGACAATGCTAGTTAAATTTATTCTGCTGAATATTAACTAGACTGTTGTAATTCAGATATTCAGGGCAAATTTATACAGAAAAATACCCAATTTCCATCTTATATTCAGTGTTGGTATTTTACTCCTTTACTGCCCTTATCAAATAGACTGGTTTATAAAAATTTCTCTTTCTTAATCAATGAGGTGATGGAAATTAAAAAAGAAGAGCAAGGTGGCCCTTCTGGGATGAATCTATAGTGATAAAAGAAATAACATTAATTTGATGCAGTTTTCAGTGTGCTTCTGGGGTCCCCCTGCCCCAGCAGGAAACCAGGAGAAAAAATAAAATCCTAATAGTTTTAGAAGTATTTAATACTTCTCTTAAACAGCATATATTTATACCATAATAGCAGTTTTCATATAAAACCCTAGTTAAATGCTTCTTTAATAACAGCTTTCTCTGTGGCATTTCAAAATACCTAACCAGCAATTAATGACATGGTTTTCTTCAGTAAAAGGAGGTTTTATCACCTTAGGGAATCTTCCTCCTTTGCTTTTAGTTTTAAAAAGTTGGTATTTTCTCTCTTCAACTGGGCTGCTACAGAGCTCTGCACACCTTATGCAGAGTGACTGAAGAGAGAAGAATTCTGCAGCTCTGCCACCTGCCCCGAGGAACCAGCACACCCGTCAGCCCCCTGTGTCAGTCACTTGGCACACTGGCAAAGCAGTGGCTGGGAGTTATTACTTATCTCATAAGGTAGTGCAAATTACCCTAATTAACTCTAATCAGCATCTCAGAACATCAGAACTTCCCTGAATATGAGCTTGTTGGAAGTGTCCACATTGTGATGTAATAGTATGAGCAACTGAATAGGATGTGAGAGATCAAAAATAATGCTCTTTCAGTGTAGAAAAATGCAGGGTGAACCTACAGCTACAAAAAGCAGATTACAATTTTATCTAAATTCTTCTGATCTGACTGATTTGTTTTTATGCATAGTGTGTTTTAATAGCATTATGTTCCATTATCAGAGCAAATAACTACATACCTTAATGTCTTGGCTGAAGTTAGTGATTTTCTGCCACCCAGCATTGACCAGATGGTAGTTCACCCAGCGTAGCAAGAGGTCTTCTGGGGAAAGCTTCATCAACTGATCTAGTTCTTCCCCTTCATTTAGCAAGGCAATAAGAGCTAAAAGCAAGTTTGAAAAGAAAGCTGAAATCATTGCTACTGTGGTCTCAGCTAATTCCAAATGGCTGGCATTGCTGTGCCTGGCATTGCTCTTACCTTCGTTTCTGGAGAGCTCAATATCAGCAAAAAGACCAACTTTAATGATCTGCCACAAGAGTCCTAATACCAAGTGTGGCTTCCCTTCTTGCAAATCTTGTGATCCAATATTGACAACCGTACAGCCAATGGCAGATGCTGAGTTCAGAGCCAGGTTTAGGTTTTCCTATTTGGAATATCATTGTTTAACAAACTCATGAGGCTGCAATTCTTAGTAAATTAGTTCATATTAAACTTTGGAAGAAATAATGCATTAGTTCAATAGAAAACTACACTCCAGAGATTTTTTGTGAACTACCTCATATCTTACCAAAATTTAGTAGAAGACATTATTGACACTGTTTATTGACCCACAAAAAATTGTGGACCACCTTCTGCAGCTTGGATCACTGAGGAATACTCTAATCTAAACACTTTTTGTAAATTGTAAGTATCGGCTGTACAAATTAAACAAAACTGCTCAAAATATCAGGGGCCTGATCCAGTGGAAAACCATGTTCATATGGAATTCTGCCCTGTGTAGGAGGCTACTGACATCACTGTCATCCCATTTTGAATCTTATACAGGCTGACACACTTAAGGAACTGTAAAACTGTAACTGAATGGAGAACATAAGAAAATCATGGCAATTCAACACCCTGACACTGAAAGTAAAGTCAATGATTATCACAGCTGAAACATTCCAAGAAAAAATAGCTGGCAGCTCCCATCATATTACTATTTTCTTGTGTCACATTTTAACTACAGAGACAATATAAACACATGTAGTATCATCTTTGCTGACATACCTTCTTTAAATAAGTAGAGATTACAGAACCCACTTGGAGGATTTAGAACATAGTATGGTTTAACTTTTTGAATTTTAACGTCACAGCCTGAAATGAAAAGTCTGCCAATTAACTGAGGTTTTTAATCAGCATTTTTTTCTCTCTGGGCTGGTAGCTTACGGATCTATTTCCTTTTCCAGATTTATTTTCTTAAACCCAAAGTAAGGTCATAAAAACTGTTTCTCTCAAATTTTTCCATGACTTCATACACGACTAAAAGTTGAGCTGCTCATTTTCTGTCCAAGGTGCCCTCCACTATGAAAATACATCATCCTGACATACAGCCACGCAGGTACTTTCTGCTTTGCTAAAGTATAACCTGACCATCTGCTCAGAAGTCTAAAATTATTTTCTTCAGGTACTTAGTAAAGCAAAACAAAAATAGTGAATATGGAAAGAACTAGGGAAAGCATGAAAAACACAAGTTTTCCTGTAAATCATCTAAAAAACAGGAGAATTCAGTGGAGTTTATTAGAAAATAGAATTTCATGCTTTACAATTTTTTTTATTACATAGGAGTTTTAATTATTTTTTTTCTCCACCAGGAGAACTGTCACTAAACCAGAAAAATACTTTTTCATTTGTGGCAAGTTCCTATCCATGCAGTACTTACAGAAATAGTGAAAGGAGTGAGTTTTTTCTTATTAATAGCCCTTTCATCAATTGTATCTGGTTGTGAAAAGTTGATCATTTTGCTAAGGAAGAAAAGTCAAGAGTTTATTCAAACTTTCATTTCTCAGAAAATATACTATTTGATTATAAACTCGTAACACTTTAAACTAGCTGAAAATACTTATGACAAGATATAAAAAAAACCCCATCATCCTCTAAATCTCCTCTCCTTGTTAAATATTTGCACATTCATTCAGAATGCCCCAGATAATGTTGCTAAAAGAAGCTCGAGCATTTGGCTTTTATAATTAATAGAGCATGTCTGTACTGTCAAAAAAGGGTCTGAGAAGATTAAAACTGTAAACCAAAGTCAGTTAAATGGTCTCTATTGACAAATTTTGTAGTATAAGCAGTGTATTTCTGCATAGCAGTTCTATAGTACCTTGTATCTACATGGATCTCAAAGAGTAATTCACATCAATACTAACATACTAATCCTTGTTAACATGGTGTATGAGTAAGTACTATTAATCTACTTTAACTAACTAGAAAGTTACATCAAACTGAAGTTAAGGGACCTACTATGTGCTCTCTGTTTTGCCATGGATTTAATTCAGATTTCTTTTCCTCCCATTCGATGATTTAGTGACTATAATTAGTAACTTCTAAAAATATTTTAAACATTTTCTAATTATTTCCACTAATGAATATATGAACTGCGTAATTATCATCTCCTTTATACACAGCCTGCACGTATCTGATGTGCATAATTATGGGTCTGAAGTGGAAAACCACTTCTATAACATATGCACAGAGACACATAAAAAATTTGCTAAAAATCACATTTCTATGGGCAAACATTTTACACGCTGCTTGAAATATTTAAGAGTGGAATCTTGATGTTAAAGCCTGTCAGCAGTTTTCCAATTAATGTCACTGTGATCAGCATTTAACCTTTGAGATTAATTTCTTTTCTTTCTCACAGCTTTGGACTCACCAAAGAAGGATGCCATCTGCAAGGGATTTAAACAAACTGGCATCTGATGGGTTCATGGGGAGAAGGTGCTTACAGTCTGGGTCATCTTGTAGAGCTTTATTTATCCAGTTAACAAAAGCAACTTTTTCTTCCTCTGAAAAACAAGACAGCATTAAAATAGTGGATTATCATTTCCATGAACACATACTACTAAACATTATACATGGGTTAAAGAGGTTCATCTGCAGTAAAACCTCTTAGTTTCACAAGGGCCACTTATGAAAAGAATCAGACCAGTGGGAAAGAACACAGAAATGGCAAGTACAAATTGATCTTTCTCCTATTGGACCCTCTAAATATCTGGTGATTTTCTGAAGAACATAAAAATCATAGGGACAGCATAGGGAGGGCATCCTCGTGGGAGAATTCAAATTCCGTTTCTCAGCAATTACAAAGAAAAGAGGAGGATTTCTGATCTGAAATATGCAACAACTCAATTTATACACCATTGGTTTAAAACACAGCATTTCATTCTGAGAGACTGGCAGTCTTTTTGAGACTGATCTGGACTGCTGAGCTGTATTTAACTTTTAGAAACTTAACAAGTTTAATATCTCAGTTTTAAATTCTCTTTCATATTTAGTGCAGAATTTATTACTGTGTATCTAAGAAAGCTTATTGGGATAACAGTCAGTCAAGTGTCAGTATCCACATTCCCAAACAGCACAGGTGGTATTCCCCTCACATACCTCAAGAAGCAAACAAGAGAGGTACCTACACCTGACTCCTTACACTTCTTCCACTGTCAGTGGAAAACAACGTGAAGTTCTTGTGCACCCTTCACCTCACCATAACTGAGGTGGTGATGAGGCCAGGCCACATGAATTGCACTTCACTGGGGTCTGTTTCTCTCCACCAAAAATGAAAGGGAGTCTAAACTATTACCTCTGATGCCCTACAGGCATCCTTTGAGATGGAGGATATTCCCTGCTATGGAGATCTACCAAGTGCAGCTGGTGCTATAGGAATCATATTGAAACAGGGTATTACCATGTCTGGCTAACCAAAGTGAATCTTCCTCATATACGAAACCTTAACACAGTCTGGAACCACAGCAAATTCCAGACTCAAATCAATCAAAAGAGTTGCAATATTGCTGATAGCAATGTGATCCTGGAAGGGGGTTAACGCTCTGGCCAGGAGCCGCAATGCAATTAGGCACAATTACCAACTTAAGTTACATGAGGCGGGGGACACAGAAAGAAACGGATCAAATATTTAAAGCAGCTTCTTAAGTGTGAGAGAGGCTAAGCAAAAACCATGCAGGAGGGAACAATTCTGTAATGGCAGAGACAGCTGAGGAGGCCATTTCACCCACAAAGGATATATGGTAGCTTGTTAGGGTTTTTTTAGTTTATGCTATTAACACCATGAAAATGAAAATGAGAATTCATTTTTACTGAATATAGGAATAAGAGTAGATTAGCATGTAATGAAAGCAAAAGCTTGACTAGTATTCCTAGAAGAACACCAAAGGGGCCATTTTTCTCCCCTTCCATGCTATCAGTGCCTGTTTGCCTCTTTTGCTCTTGCAAAGAGTCCCAACTTGCCTCCAAGTGCAGCATGATACTGTAGTAACAACTGACCATAGCTGATAAACTATTGCCCACACTTGTCTATCTCCACATACTTCCTCTGTGTCAATTTGCTTTCAACACCAACATTATCCCATTGTTTGGGTTTTCTGTCTGTAGTGCAAATGTAAAGAGTTTCCACCACGCAAATTTTGCCCATGTTCAATTATTTCTTACCTGAATAAGAGTGCTGTGTCCCCTCACTAGAGATTGCTGATGTTCCTCCGATCGCCGTAATACCTTGCTTTTTATTGATTGATTTTCGGAAAGATTTGCTGACGTCTTTACTTTTCAATTCCTGAATTATCTGAAATTAAAAAAGTAGAGAGTATTTTGTGATTGATCATACCTTCAGATAACTAAGTGTTAATTCATATAAGTACTCTAGAGTCAGTAGTTAACCTGACTGCCTATATTTCATATTTACATTGTCTTCTGTTTTAAAAAAAATTCACTGGTAAAACTAGTTTAAATTCTCTCATGAAACTCACATAGTGGATGTCTAACATATTATTTTTTAGTGAATACCTTTATTAAGCCGTGGTAACTAAAAAAGTAGATATACAAATATCAACACAATTTTTCCATAGATGTTTTAGTAAACTGAAACATGCATCTAATGATATGCACATTTTCAATGCCTATAGCATATTTCTTCCACTTATGTCACCATATGCTGCACAGTAAAAGGTTACAACATGACAGTTACACATGTCCTTATCAAGCTAATACCATTTATTCACCTGCCTGCAATGTAAACCACGTCCTAGATTTGCCCAAATATTGTAGAGATCTCAAACTGACAATGGAGTATAAGTAACAGATACAGTTCAATATCTGGAGGCAAATATTTGCATCTCACCTATGAACCACTTCAAGTTAGAATCTTGGCAGGAAAGATCAATAGCTAGTTTAACTAGCAACCTGCTGCCATGAGCTGCACTGCTCTGAATTCAAAGCAAAAAGAAATCATCCCAAACACACACAAACCAACAGCCTGATAAGCTCTTGTTTCTTTTAAAGCCCACTAGTGAGTAATCCTCATTTTAAAAAGTCTAAACTTTTGAAATTTGTTCACTGAAAGGGAAAACTGTACCTCGTTCCAGTAATAAACAGCCTTTAGTACAGAGATTAGGCATAGTGATAGACTAATGTTTGCATTACTAAGAGCATTCAGAGGCTGGATCTAATTGTCTGCTCTGTTGTCAGAGCAAGGGCTGGCCCAACAGCTCCTACAATATGTAGTGCATCCCCTCATCTTTGAGTAAACAAAGTAGGACTGATTCCAACTAAGGCACTCTCACATGCTGCTCAAATGAGATCTATTAAATTAAAAAGAAGAGTGAAAGAGTAAAATAACAATACAGGATATTCTAAATTGTCCCAGAAAACTAAAAATAATAGTTATATCTCTCTAAAAATAGTACTTAGTTATAGCACTTAATTCAGTTTTCTATCCTAATTCTCAACAGGTATCAGACAGTAGAGAAACATCCAAAGGGAATGTCCTACAGAGACAAATTCTTCGAAGTTGATTCTCCCATCCTTGTTGCTATCTGTCACTAAAATGATTTTTTCTACAATCTCCCGGACTTTGTAACCAGGCAAGGGCAGACTTGCTTCTTTGAACAGGTCCTGAAGTTCATAATCACTGACATATCCACTGTTGTCAATGTCTGTAAAATGAAAGCACAAGTTGTTACACTTAGGTAAAGAACCAAGTGTAGTAACTGTAAAGAATAAATATAGTGTGAGAAATGCAGTTCTAGCAGGTAAGTATTGCTTTTCCTGACAGCAATAAGTAAGTTTGAAGGAATGCTTGTGGATTAGAGGGACAGCTGTCTAGGACGTGTGCCATCTTGTGATGTACTTTCTCAGGAGCTATCTTAGATCCCAAAGCACAGCTCTAACAAGATAGCAAATTTTCAAATAGTGAAGTTGAAGCCTTTTTTTTAAGACTCCCAACAAAATTATCTATAAACCTTCCAGTGAGAGGGAGATCAATTAATATATGCTTCCTGTCAATATTATGTCATTTGCAATCAGGAAACTCGGACCTGATGCATGTTGTTATTAGAAGAGCACACTTACACAACAAAAACTACTTACACAAGAACTCTGCCTGACTCTGCATTTTGTTTCTTATCCTAGTATCTGATAGACATTTTCTGTTCTTCAGAACTTTTGATGTGGTTAGGCTTACCTGTGAAGAATAAATCCAGGATGATCTGTGTCTGTTTAATAAAGGTGACCTTCCTTAATCTATTAACTAGCTCTGTTGGGAACAATTTGTGCTGCCACCTTCACTTACACTTGGCTCCCAAGACCACACGTCAAGAATGTTCATGTACAGCAAAGTATCAGAATGCTTTTTTCAAAAAGAGGTACAGTACAGCTCCACAATTGTGGAAAGAAAGGAATGGCTCTATCATAAAAATAAATTAAGAAAAATTGAGTATAATTTGTATTACTCATCATGAATAATGCAGCAGCAGAGAAACAATCAAAAATACCCTTTGTATTTTCACCTTAGGCCAATCTCTGTGCAGAAAGCCGACTTGAATTCATCTTAGTATAATAAAGCATCATTTTACCCAAAGTAACACATAAATAAACCAACCACATTAACTGTTCCTGTTTTTTTACAATCTATGCATATTTCCATATATATATATACACATATTTATACAAGCAGAGTTTGAAAATGCCAGTAGCATAGCCTTACTTGTACCTGTAGTGAGTGCATTGGCTATGCAATGGAGAGAAGTACTTTTAAAAGCAGAAAAGCTGTAGCCCATACACAGTATAGATGATGTTCAATCAAATAGAAGAAATCATATCCAGCCTAAGTAATGCTGGATATAATGCCCAAAATTTTATATATTTAATACTAATATTTTCCATATTTGACAATAATTTATGATTTCTTTCATGATCATATTAAAGCTGTTTAAAAATATTATTTAATAGTATTTTCCCAGCTCTACCAACAATCCATCTAAGGGAAGCAATTTCAGAGAACATCATAATGAGTCAGAAAGAGAAGCAAATGATGTTACCACCCTTCTGACTTATCAAGGTGCTCCCACTTTTGGTGGGTTTTTTTTGTTTGTTTACTAGTTAAAAACCTCTCTTCATATTGTCTCTGGTATCAGAACTTAGCCAATAATACAACAGTAGATGAATATACCTCTCACGGCAGAAAGGCAAGCAGAGAAACATGCTCTCATCTCTAGCCATAATTGATTGCTGTACACTAATTTTCTTGTAATTTATACTGCACTGTGTAGCTTCTGTACAGCTTCACAAGGCAGCCACATTTCACTGCTGACAAAAGGCTAAAAACACTTGGTTAAAAAAAAAATAATTCTGTGTTTTCAATACTACCAACAACTCACAAATCAGTATACGGACAAACTTTTTGTCTGCAACTGCAGTAATTCATCCACTGGCTTGCAGACATGTAAAACCACATATAATAACAGGAATGGTCTAAACAGCAGAGGACATGCTCAGGAGCTCACTCAGATTACCAGCTATTTTATTTCTCTAGGTTCATCTTTCACGGGGGGTGAGTTTCCATGATGACAAGCTGAGAGTTAAATACATGCCTTCTCTCAGTTTACCAATGTAGCTGCAAGCAATTTATCCATAAAGACGTTGGAAAAGCAAAAAGGAAAAAAAACCCCAAACCAAAAAAAACTAATGATGCTTAATTTCTATATTTTAAAGAAAGCATAAGGAAGAAAATGCTTTTCAGTGAACAGGAGCAGGACAGACAATTCTTACAGCAGAAACGTGAAAACATGCAGGCAGGAAATGGAGAAAAAGAAGGAATGCAGATGGTGAAAAACCAAACACACAGAAAAGCAGTCAGACAACACCAGTGAGTATCTACCTATCCTAACCTCTCCCTGATGTTACACTGATACAGGTGTAAGTGCTCTTCCCTTGGGCCTGTTGTTCCAGCACCTGCAGGCTACAGACTTCTTGAGCTACAGATGCCATGGTGAGTGTTTAACAGCAGCTCATGAATTACCTTCCATGGATGTATCTTTCTCCTTTTAGACATTTTTTTAGTCTCGAGTCAGTGGGTTCATGGTTTAATTATTTATAATGAAGAGAAGTTACTTCTTTTTATTTTAAGCTTTCTGACTCTTGGGCATCACATGATACCTGTATTGACAGAACCTGAATAATTCCTTCTTCACCTCCTCCTACTCATTGTCTTAAATCTCTAACATAGTTTCCCAATAGCTTCTTCACCAAGCTAAAGACTCATAACATTTAAGACTTCTTGCCTGAAATTACCCTGTTCCCCCCCATTATGACTGAATGCAAACATGTCTGTTTGATTTCCTGAGCTGCACAGTTACACATCACACCAGAACTGCAGCAAATAGGAAATAAAGCAGACATGAACTTCAACAGCAGCGCAATCTGAAAATAAGGGTTGGTTGCTATCTAATTTCTCACTCTGTTTATCTGATTAATCTGTAAACATCCTGTCAAACGTAGAAAATTTTAGTTATTTATTAACATCTGCTAACTACAAAAGCAAGATTAAAAAATCTGCAAGTTTGGCTTATCTAAAATGTAAAATCCAATCAAATAAATGAAAACAGGAATTATTAGTTCACCAAAACATGCAAGTAAAGTAAAAACCAAGTGTCAGTAATCTAACATGAAACATGAATCATAACATGAATCATAACACCTGGAGCTTAATAAAACTTTTTTTTCAGATTTAAGGAAATCAAAACCCTGAATTTTGAGACCTATTATGTAGCATATGCAGTGGCACAAATAATGCAACTTCCCAGCAAGAAAATATATCTGTTTTCAGTGCTGAAGGTGAAAGAAATTACCACACATAGTTTTAGTGAAAATATGGGGCTCTATGTAAATATTCTTATTTTATTAGATATTACTGGCAACATAGAGGGAAAACACATCCCTATCAAAACAAGGTGATCCAGATTTCTTCCACAAATCTTAAACAGTTTTACAATGTTAATGGCATCCTTATTGTTTTATTATTTAAAACATACCTATTTTACCAAATGCTTCTCTTAGTTCTTCAAGCTCTTCACGAGATATAGTAGTTATGTTGTTTTCCATCTTTGGACAGCAGGAAGTGTTGTCCTCAATTGCTTATACCTAATAATAATAATAAACAGGAAAGATATAAGGCTGTAATTCCAGATACGTGTAAGTTACTGATCTTTTCAGAAGGAGGTACCAGACTTGAATGACATGTCCAGGCCTGGAACACTTAAAACATTACAAACAACACTTTAGAGCACATCAAATACCCAGCAATTCTGAGAATTCACAACACAGCACCTGTTTACATACACTTGGTGTTTCCATTTGCATAGAATAAGCACCGACCAGCAATCTACCTCTATGCTTGAGTGGTTTTCCAACATTGAAGTCTCCTTACACTTCAACAAACAATTTTCAGAAACATCAGTTCCTAAGTGTAGTGCAGTACCATTGCCAAGCAGTGGTCAGTGCTAGGATCTAGTCCTGCCAAGCACTGAGCACTCCAGCAGTTACACAGCAAAAAACCTCGGAGGGACACTTTCAAGCACCTGCCTACAATCCGTGGGTGAACACCAAGGAGCCTTTCCACAGCTCCTGACCTTCACCATGCTTTTGACACCCTTTTGTCTCATAACGCTGTCGAAGAGCCGAATGAAGGCTTTTACTGAGCAGACTGGAGCCTCAATGTGAATCTTTACTGACCTTCATCAAAAAGCAAAACAAAACTGAAGGCACCTTTGCAAGAGGTCAATAAATCCCCATGACAGATCTTTGCCCGTTTCCTCTTATTGAAGCTTTACAGCACCAGGATGATTCAGACTCGTTGGTAGTAAGTGCAGCTTTGTACAGAAGTCACACACAATTGTCTCAATACACAAGTTTGTATTTGCCTTTGCCATTTCCCACTGTGCTCGTGCCATAGGCACACGCAAGGCAAGCCCAGGGCAGCACCACCCACCTGCACTCAGCTCTGACAGCACCTGGCTGGACACAGAGAGCACCATGTGCTGCAGGTGGGGCTGTGCCTACCAAAAATGGGGAAAAATCCACCTTACATAAGTATTGCCATCAAAGTTGCTCTATACTTGCCTATGTCTCCCCTCCTGGTTTAGTGTTTTTGCTTTAGAGCAAAAAGAAAAATAGTCCTGTAATGACCAAGCTATCATTTGCTCACAGTAATTATATTCAGATCTGCTATATGCAGCTGCTTGTTCCCCAGAAATTGTGCATATCAACAGAACAGTACTGTTACCCACTGGACAAGACTCCAGAAGGGGAGACCTGACTTCAACAACTAGTTTTACCATGGACCATGCTGGATGCCCTTGAGAAAGACTGTACCTTTGTTTCCCACCTTTTGTGGAAAGCTTTTCTTCAATAATGCTATGTAAAAAGAGCTCTTAAACAACAGTGGGTTATTCTAAATAGCTCCTGTCTACTTTAGCTGGGTTAGTATTTTCTGTGTCTTCACTGGGACTGTTCCTGTGGGTCACACAGGATATGGCCTTGAGTGTGGGTGGCAAGTTAAGTCTTTTTCCTTCATGTCACTAGATCTTGTTTAAGTACTAAAATCCTACTTATCCATTTTGCTAAGCTTACCAACAGCATGTACAGTCTTCATACTCAAAAGAAAAAAGATATTTAGAATATATATTCTGAAAAAAATGGCCCTTCACACAGATGTTTCTGGAAGTGCAAGTACCTTCACTGGAAACCTGGTCTGGCAATTAAAGAAATGACGAACTGCAGAAAAATTGGTGAAAAGATAAAACATTTAAACACAAATTACTAAGGAAATGTAAAGGACTCCAAATCTACGAAAAACCAGATGACAATGCTCTGAAATACAGAAACAGCACAACAAAGCATAATATTTAGCATGCAGGTGTAAAAGACAACATCACTTCTGTCATACTATTAATGCTTTTAACTATTTACCATTATCATGAGTCAGATTTTATAAAAAACAATTTCTGAAAAGTTGCAATGCAATTAGTTTCACTGCTGCCCTTTTATGATTCATAATTTAGATTTCACATCATATTCTACTTCAGAAAATAGCAATCTTTGATTTCCAAAGATGTAGATTATTTCAGTTACACACTAGAAACATCTGTTCTTGAATGAAGCAGATAAATAAAGCTAATAATTCTGCTCTAAAGAGACAGCCTTAAATAGCCTATGATATCATTACTGGGTAAATTAGCTGGTCAATTAAATGGCAGAAGTACTGCAATCATGGTTCTGGCATTCAGGAGAGACAGTTTGAACAATCAGAGACAACACCCAAACTGGTCAGACATTTCAGACAATTTCAATACATAAACAGAGACCTTCTATCTAAGCTAATAAATACCTTGCACACCCAAGCTTATCACTAACCAAGATGACTCAGTGCACAGGCATTTCTGACAAGATTTAGCCTCCAAAGGTACGTGCGTCTTGGAGCTATGACTACCTGTTGAAAGGTACATTCATTAACGTTTCTCTGGTGGTGTTCTGATGACACTTGGATTGTCTGTAGTCTGTGCTTACATTAAACCATCTCCTGCTGCCCCAGGACAGGGTAGGTACAAACACTGTTTTAATGCTGAAAAAGTGTCCTTGATCGTCTTTTTAGTCCTTTAAAATATGCTTAACGTGAACTGACAATATCCATGTATCCCCAGCCTGCATTCCACGCCTGGAAGCCTTTTTGTATCTAAAGACAGTTCCCTGGAGTCTCCTGGAAATTGCCCACATCCAACACAATACAGATACCAACCATCGTGGTATTTCTCTGCGTGCAGAGGAGTATCTGTGGCTGAGCAACCACAAAGGATGAAGTGAGTAGGTCAAGGAGCAGTTCCTGCCACTTTTTTGACCTGTTATCAAAGCTGTCAGAAAAAAATAGAGCAGTTAATTGGCAATCAGGCCCAATAGTTGTCTCTATCTCTGCAGGCAAGTGGCAATTTCTTTTCCAGCTCTTCATTTCAAATTCTATTTGCCTCATTTCCACACGCAGCTGCTACTGCAGTGACAATGGACTTTACAAATGCTGACTCGAGAGCTTATTTTCTTTTGTCGCTGTTCTTTTTGTCTGGCATCAGGGACACACCTCCTCTGTCCCTCCTGCAAATACCATCTATTGCAGCATCATCCTTAAAGCTGTTGTCTCTAATGACAGTCAAGATAGCCTAATTTGCATATACAGGTTGGGCTTTTATGTCAATAACCAGCTGGTTATTACTGTGTACTGTCTATAATTATAAAACGTGAAAATTCTGCTTCTCTTGTTGGGCTTTGAATCAAACTGCTACAGATTTGAATAGAAAAAAATCCCCCCAAAAATACATGGTTTAACCTGTAGTATTCCTCTGTTATCCTGTATTCCTTAGTTATCCAGGATTCTTTAAGTCAATGTGATGAGAACAGAACAGCTTTCAAGCACTATTACTGTCTTTTAATCTCTTGCCAGAGTGAACTTGAAGTTCTATCCAGTCTCAGAAAGAAAATAATGCATTATAAAGTATAAGACGCACAAAAAGAACATTAAAACAAGAATATGCATCACATATTAGCTTTGGCCAGTAAGGATAGAAGAGGAAATGCTAATCAAAAATTTGTTGAAATATTTGCATATAACAAAGATTTGAGCAGTGAAACAGAATGTTAGCTCGATGTGAACACACACACAGAGGTTTCTGATGTATTTTCAAGGAGATAAAACTGCCCAAGTTTGTTTTGTTTATTTTTTGGTTTCCCCTCCCAAACTCAGCTTGAAAGATCTTTTTACTTACGCCAAAATTATTCTTGACCTCCAAATATAAAGATAATTAGTGGCCAAATAGATCAGTTCTTTACCAATGTGAAAGCAAAAATGATTTTAAGTGTTTCACTAGTGGTCTGTAATAAAACAGCAGTAGAGATTAACTTTTTATCTTACTGTGATAATGCTCTTAATCTTTATGACAAAATGAATAATCATAGACTTCAGTGACTACATGATTTTATTATTATTGTTTGCACTAGCGTAGGATATGGAAAGATACCTTATCTTTCCCATGT
Source organism: Cephalopterus ornatus (assembly GCA_013396775.1). Lineage (NCBI taxonomy): Eukaryota > Metazoa > Chordata > Aves > Passeriformes > Cotingidae > Cephalopterus > Cephalopterus ornatus. Next base: position 421,997 of record VZRE01005724.1, on the reverse strand, counting down.
CTGTGACAAAGCTTCAGGAGACATTCATATGAGAGAAATACACTTTATGTTATCCAAAGTGAGAGAAGCCTTGATTGCAGAACACAGTCACAGAATAGCAGGTTGGGAAACACCTCAAGGATCACCCATCCAACCTTTCTTGGCAAAAGCATGGTCTAGAAAAAATGGCCCAGCAGCCTGTCCAGTCAAACCTTAGAAGTGGGGAATCTACCACTTCCCTGGGGAGATTATTCCTATGGCTGACTGTTCTCATTGTGAAAAATACTACTCTTGTGACCAGTGGGAATGTCCACAGGAGCAACCTGTACCCATTACCCCTCCTCTTCTCCATGTGATTCCTTGTAAGAGGGAGCCTCCATCCACTTTGTAGTCACCCTTTAAATATTGGAACACTGGGATAAGGTCTCCCCTAAGCCTTCTTTTCTCAAGGCTGTACAAACCCAGTTCTCTCAGCCTTTCCTCCTGTGACAGCTTCCCTGTTCTCTGATCATCTTTGAAGCCCTTCTCTGGACCCTTTCCAGCCTGTCCTCACCGTTTTTTGTGAGCAGGGACCAAAACTGAACACAGTGTTCCAGGCGTGGCCAGTTCTCTAAACACAGAAAGAACTAATCTAATACACCCGTAAAATGATGAGCACTGGGTCTTATAAAGGAAGAAGATACAAAAATAGATCCACTCCTAATGCACCAAAGAGGATGCTTGTAAACCCTAAAAACAGGAGAGCGCTGAAAGGTCAAAGTATTTAGTTATATACATACATATGCCTGTATATATATATAAAAATGAGATATTGCAAGCATACTGCTAGTTTTTGAAGAAAGAGACCAGGTATAATATGGTATCAGTTACAGTTATTAACAGAGTAGTATAAAGAGCAAAGTTATTTACACGTCACACACTCAGAGTCTGAGGCTTCACAACCTGGAAGACTCAGAGTAGGTTTCTCAGCCTGGGCTTGTGAACGTGGCTGGATACATTTATGACGATCAAAATATGTAATTACTAGAAGTTAGATGATAACAATGAAGAACAGTTGTGTTTCAACATACAAACTAATAAACCATGACATTTTCCTCAGTCTTATGTACAGCATTACATAGTGAATAAGGTGCAATTTAAGATGGGATAAATGGTATTTTTAACTTCTTCCAAAACTGTATGTAGTGATCTTTGCTAGAGGAAGGCTATCAAACCAGCTACTGTGATAAATTCTGTGTCCATGAAATATGTATCGTATGTAAAGACGACTAGATTTACAGTGAAATTAATTATTCACTCATAGGAATTTATTCATCATAGTACAGTAACTCTGGTGAATAACAAAATCAACATCTCCACTATGCCTTAAGGATAAACCTGGATGACTTGTGAACAAACAGTGAAACAAGCTGAGATATCTGTTAGACTGGTCGTGGGCCTGATCTGAATTCACTTACTCTGGTATAGGAACAGATTAATTTCATGAGGCTCAGGTCAGGATTAAGAGTAACTCTCTTACAAACCAGATAAAACCTTACTTCAGAAAGATACCTTTTCATCCAAACAAAATGCCTCCAGCTTCCTCTGGCTGCTGAGGATACAGAACAGCCATGCAAATGTATCCACAGGATCAGTTTCCAGCAGTTTGCTCCGCATGCATCATTGACGAGGATCTCCAACTGCCTGTGCCTTGTGTCGTTGCATTCAGCACTCAAATAAAAAATACCAATGGAAACCTTACCTATGCCAAAGGGACCACTTCTAGGCAAGCAATTTTGCAAAAAGGCTACTGCATGCAGAGTTTGAGGAAACAGCTTTCCTGAAATGTCCTGCAAACCTCACGTGTTTACACCTCTAGCAACACCAACATTTTGGGCTGAATTTGCCCAAACGGATTATCTCAGATCCCCTTCTGCTTTGCTTAACTAGGAGTTTACAAGTTTCACCTGCCTCCAGCACAGGGTTGGGAGTGTTGTATCCCCTGTTGTGACATCAAGAGCAAATCTGAAGCAGTGCCATTCTCTGTGAAAGTGGGACACTGAGGTGGCACAAGTCAATACCCCCAACCCTGCAGAGCCACGAGCACAAGTTACTACATTCTAACTGTAATTTCTGAGGTTTATAAATACAGTCATTCCTAGATCACTTCTGCAAGTAACAGAACAGCAAGTTCAATTTGTGTATTTCCATAGTACAGTGTGTTCAGGGCTCCCTACTGACAGCAAACCATTTCCAGATGAAACATATGTGAACAAAGCTGCTTCCATGCCACAGGCAGCTTTTTCTTAGGTACTTGTCAATTCCAGGCAAATCAGTGTTAGAAATACAAACCCAAGATTTTTCTCACATATCTCAATAAGAGGCAACACTTTTGTTTCTCAGAACACAAAATCAGATTGGCTGCAAAAACAATGTACCCCTTAATCTGAAGCAAAATCATCCTACTTTTGAGAGGAGCTTTATGTTTTACATGATGGAAGCGTCAAGACTCAGTATTCTGGACAATCTGCATATTTTATGTAATTTAAAGATATTGCCTTTCCAATAAATTATGGAGTACAGAATCAAAGTGTACATAATAAACATGTGTGCCATAATAAGCTACAAATTAAGGGACACAAAAATAAATTTTCCCTACAGAATTTTTAACATGGTTAGATTCAAAAAGGTCTGATCCAAAGTAAGGGTTGGATACAGTGAATCTGTTACAGTGGCACTTGCTCTCTGTTTTATTATCAAGAACCTTTGCCTTGGTGAAAGTTCAACACCAGCATGTACATGGTATCCAACTTCTGTCAAGAGAAGTACTGACACACAGGGAAAATGAAAGCATAGTAAGAACTTGAATACACTCACACCATAAATCTTTATTACCTTTTATGCTATCTCAACATCTTGCATGATTTTCATTCCTCAACAACATAAATACATTCTTCAACAACATAAATATTTAATCAGGAAAAAGAACACAAAAGGCATACGGACGTAATTTTTAACATAAACATACAAACGATCCTCTAGTAAGACTGTTTTCACTAAAAAGTGCTTTCAGAACTCATTGTGAATAAAAGCAGCTTATGAAACAGAGTAAACAAGAACAGAGTTGCTACATTTTACAGTGGAAAAGAATGGTCCTGTTATGCCTTTTAAATAAGTTTGAGCCTACTACTTGCAGGCAAACAGCTTGGAAACAAGTTTAAATGCATGGAAGTCACAAGCGGAGATGTGCCACCAACCTACAGCAGTTCAGCTCTGGAACACCCTAATCAAGCCTTACAATTTGTCTAAAGGAGATTAGTTACTTTTGCATTCAGGTACAGGACATCCATCAAAGGCTCACCAGGCACTTTATCAGATATTACCACAGCAAAGGTACCAGAGTATTGAGAACAAGTTTTTCAGTTGTATTCCAACAATTTCAGCTGGAGTCAGCTGGATTTGTGACTTTCAGCATCTCTAATAATCACACCATAACTAAGCTAAAACTTTAGAAACCAAAATAACTCAAGTACAACGTAACTGCAATTAGGAGATTGCAACTGCAAGAGAGATAGAAGCAGCTCTTGTTTGGTGCTGCTATGGAAATGCAAGTGTAAACAGAAAGGTTAATGGTACACAAGGACAGGAAACAGCAGGCAAAAACAGCGTCAGGAGAAGTGGGCCTGGGGAATTCCCTTGGGAGACACAACATCACACAGAAGACTTTCCATTTGTTGAGGAAATCCTAGAACAAGTGTCTCCTCAAGCCTATTGGAAAATGTACATTTGTAGAAACCACTTAGGACGGTAATACATGTGACTTTGTGGGTGTGGTACTAACCCTCCCAATGTAAATCATTTCAGTGTTGCTTTAGCTTTCACCTTACTGTCCATGGTCTAGAATAATTCTTATCTTTTACTGATACAGTTCAAACTAGTGCTCACAAAGGAAATCTGCAAGTCCTGGTATAAAACCCCTGAAACTTGCCACCCATTCCTGAGCGCTGTGTGGCTCACATTTGAGAGACCCACTTTCACCTCTGTGCTTCTGGTATATAACATAGGTACAACTGGGTCTGCTCCTACTCACAATTAAAGTCACGTGTATTTCCAAAGAAAAACTTTATTCACATCAATCATTAATGTGTTTTCCTTAGACAGCTCAAAAACATTACCGAGCCTGCCCACTATAACCCAAAATAATAACAGTAACAGAAGTGAGGCAACCCCATCATCCAAGAATCTGAAGCTGGGGTTTTGAATATAAACTAAACATTTGAAGGCACTGTTCTGAAACCAAAAATCATGCTTTTCCATTTCACATATGGCAATGACTGTATTCAAGTAATCCATGATTGCAGAACTACAGTCATATTAATTAGCAAAGAAGTAACAGGATTAAGGTGAAATCACAGAAGAAATTTCTTTACATGTGTAAACATTAGTCCAGGAAGCACCTGACTGAGCCTTGAGCAGAAATTGTCTTTGTTTCAACAAGTTTAATCAATTTAACTGTTTCATTTTATGTGACCTTTTCTTATCTCTTCTCACTAATCTCCCAATACCATTGGCCCTCTGGATGGAGCATTTGCTCCTCTCCAAAAATCAGTTTATTATACTGAAACCTGTGTTCCAGGCTGACTCATCATCTGGCCTCCCTGTACACAAGTGTGCTAGACCCTTCTTCCTGGAGAACTTGGACAAGCTCCCACCAAGCACCTCTTCTGCCCCTCCTATTTCACAAGGCTCCCCCTACCTCCCTGACCTCGTCCCCATATCCCCCATCTTTACCTATATGAGTATCTTGGCTTGCATATCACTTCTGAATGCACCCACCCAGTGACCAGGAAAATGCCCTGTCTCTGGAGGGCCAGAGTTGGCAAGGATCACGCTTTCCAATTAGCACTGGAAGTTGGCACCTCAGATGCTGGGGCCAAAAGCAAGGGAAAAAAAATACAGTTTGTACCAACACGACAGCCACTGAAGCCAGAAACTGTGGCAAGACACATTCCTGCTAAGGTCAAAGCATCATAGCAGTTTTAGCATGAAAATGCATGTTAGATGGAAAGAGTCTATAATTAACATGGAGAAAATCTGATGAGAAACTATGAAACAGTTTCTCATAAAACCCATTGGATTACCAGTAACTGCTCTGAAGAACAGAATTTTTTTTTAAAGTCCAAACTTGGTGTCTCTGTGGCATTTCATTAGAGCAAAACACTAAAATATAAATGGAAAGGCTACACTAATAAAAGCAAGTTTGTTCAGGCACTCCATGCTCAAGTCACTCTTTTGTGCCTGGGCTGATGTTACATATCAAATTTACAACAGCAAAAGAGAGCAAGTTAACAGACACACCAGCAAATGATACTTAATCTCTTTCTTTCTCTGTCTAGATTTAGGAACATGCAGCTTTTGTTAGCATGCAACTACAATGAAAAATAAAAACTGCATTATTTTTAAAGGAAATTTCAGTTAAAAGAAATCCTGGAGTTCTATTGAAATATCAGCATCAGTAAGAAACTCGTGCTCAGAGCTCATGACGTGTTGACAGGACCTTCATTTGACAGAGGGGCTTTCTGGGTGTCCCAGTACTCTCAAATAAGATTCACAACTTGAGGTTTATGTTTTAATTATTCTTGGACTTCTCTAATAAGCTATAGCATTGCTAGTTAATTACTAAACAGAAAAGCTAACCAGAAGCAATACTTATAAACACAACTTTTCAAAAACAATCACAAGCAATTAAAAAACCCTTCTCATTATTATCAGATTAACTTTTCAAGCTTTTCTCTGTAAGTGGAAGGACTAGAATTTTGTTTTAAAACTGTGACAAACTACAGTTTCACTTGTTTCACAGTTTTTCAGAGTTTGCTGGATTTTGCGTTCCATCTACTACAACCAAAGTGTACTCACCTTTGACTGTTTAATCTGTCACAGTGTCACTGACAGTTTTACAGTAACTTTTGCAAGGCTGTCAAGTATTTGTCCCAAGCCTCTATTTCTTCCAGATTCGGTGCCGCTCGAGAGGTAGGACATACTGTACTCTCTATTCTTTGCTAAGGAATAGGCTTTATCCTTCTATGGCATTCATACCTTCAGAAGAGTATCCTTTTCTTAAGCTAAGTGGAACATTATGAACCATTTTTCAGTTCTCTGAGCACGAAGATTACATTTACTTAGCGCGTAACTTAAAAAGCAAAACTACAAACAAAGCTATTGGTGAACAAACAGCCCAAGAGGCAGAAGGGGAGGGAGATCTTAAAACAGCACAACTGCAACCCTCCAGAAAACTATTGCCTTGATCCTCCCCTGTGGTGCTCTCTGGTAGCCTGAAGCAGGAAACCTCAGCTTGCTACAAATAGTAAAACTCCAGCAGAGAGACACAGGCTAACTCTTACTAATGAACTTAGTTTTAAGGTCACCCCAGAAGTTAATCATGTGAAGATCATTAAGAGTAACGATAGAAATGCATTCATTCTACCCTCAGCAATTGAATTTACAGCCACATATTCTTCATACTCCAGCTAATTGCAATTACAAAATAGTACCAAATAGATGAGTGTTGCCAGAGTATTTTCCCTGTTTCCATTAATTATCAGATGGCAGTATGGCCTTCTGACACCCACTAATGCCTCCTTCAGCTCCACATGGTTCAAAAGATTATTAGATTAGACTGATCAGCTACTATACTGCAAGCAAGCCAGGATTTTCTGTCATGGAAAATTCATAGGTTATTTTTGGGTTTCTTTTTTCATTGGTCAAGCTGGAGAAAAAAGGAGGGTCCTCTACAGTACATGGCAAAAGCAACTGGCAGCATTTCAAAATCCCTCTCTGCAGAGTCCACAGATGCAGAAGTGCTACCTGTTTGCCAGTTCAGAGCCTTAAGGAGCTATGTTTGCACAAGTGCTGAGGATAAAAGCAGCACGTTAGTAAATCTGAGTAACTAAAGCTAAACAGGGTATTGTTCGTACCTTCCAAACTAGAGGACTATCTGGGGCATGCATGAAGTTCATTTGCTGGTACTGTAATTCTTAATAATTAGGCCAGAATAAGACATCTACAGTTGTTGTTGCCAACTGTCATTTTTAATCATATTTTGAAGATGAAAAATAATGAAACTTCTGAGCAAATTTTTTTGTAACTAAACTACTCAAAATCTCAGCCTTAGGATTCATATGATTAGGAGATAACATATTTAAATTAAAACTATTTCTGATGCTTCAGTGAAAACTTTACCATCTTTCGTTAAAATATCAGAAATCAAAAAAAACTCCTTTAAAAATCCTGGGTCTAAACAGCTTCTTTTTTAATAGTTTGAGCTGGCAGCATGAACAGACATTCCTAAGCATTTAAACCATACACTGCAACTATGCAACAAAGTCATGAGTTTAAAAAAAGAAGTCTAAATATAAGATATATCCACGCACTTCTACTAAAACAATGAAAATCTAACATTTTATTAATCTGCTGCAAAACAATGCATAGAAGTTTTTATGATTTTATTAACTAGATTTTCTGTTTCTTTTTTACAAGGATCATAAAAACATTAATCTTATAAAACAGTGTTAGGTTAGTAACAACCCTTACCAACCAAAAATTGATAGTTTAGAAAAATTACTTGTTGCTTTAAAATTGATGACCTAAAGTTCCATAAAGTGAGAAAGATATGATTATACAGTTATCTTCCATCTACTAACTATAGGGAACAATTCTTATAACACAGAAAATACTGTAAAATCGATTACCTTTGTAAGGAGTCTCTGCTGAAACGTGAACTCTGAGTATTCTTAAATTTAATGTATTTACATTTCCTTAGTGTTAGCCATTTTAAGATGCCCCATGATAAAGTGACAACTCATTGCTCTCACAGCCTGCAGTACATGCTACAGTGTTCCAAAGTTGCCAGATTACAGTCCAAAACCTTTCCAAACTGCAACACTTTCAAAGGAAAACCTTACCATTTCTTACACCACTTGTAGGTGGTAACACTTGTTAGGACTTTGAGAGCAGATTTCCACATGTTCAGCAAATGAAATACGTAAATGATCAACTATGATCTATCACATAAATCAGCTTGTTGGTAAATCACCTCTTTTACAAGGACAAAACCTGTCTCTCGAGGAGATCTTATAAGATGAAACGTTTTATTTCAAATAATATTTTAACTCAGACATTTTGTATTTTGTCTTAGCTACAAGTCTGCACCAAGGGGCTCATCCTCCTCCCACTGACTTTCACAAAAACTGAGTAACTCTGTCACATTGTTTACTGTCACTTTAGTGACAATTCATGAAAAATAACTCATATTTCCAAGTCTCCAAAATTAATGCTCTTACACATTAAACAATTATCTATACTTAAATACCTATTTTTAAATTTCTAAACATGACACAGAAATATTTACTGTGCTACTAGTATCAATTAGCAAGTCAGCGCTATGCTCACCTTCCCAAGCTTTCCCACTATTACTGGGTGAGGAGTCCAGCAGGAAGCAGCACAACTGAAGTGACATCCTAATGAAGCACTTCTTAGTGCCCAGAGACCATATAGCACCCAATCACTCATCCCACATATGCCCATTTCCTTGAGGAGGACTGATATGGATTAATCCTATTGAGTTTAAATGCCTAGATCTTAATTTACTTAGTAAAAAGCAGAATGGTAGCTTAAAATATATAGCAGAAGAGTCTGTTCCATAGATTTATCACCGCCACAAAAAATAAAATTTCAGGAGAGAAAGCATGCAGAAATGTTGGAGTGCAACAGAAATATGTGATTCTATCAATTATAGACAATTTCATAATTTCTACTTTCCCCAAGGCAATCAGTCTATCAGACAGAACTTGATTAAAAATCCCAGCGTGGCTGACCCAGCAGCTCCTTCACCACAACATAAGAGCTGCCATTTTAGGGTGCAAGCCACCTTGTGAAAACAAACATGACACACGGTGCCAGAAGTAGGGATTTGCTCTGGCATGACAAACAAGAAGTCTTGTGTTGCTGCCAGGCTTCTCTTGGGAGCAGCCTTGGTAGGACGTGACCAGACCACCTTGCCCGTGGTGAAGAGGCCACTCGGGAGGTTTGAGTTTCAGGCCTCAAAGATTTTGGAAATTCTGAGGAGTGCACACATTAGTTTAATTATTTTTTAAAATCTCTGGTAATAGTAGAATAATGAAATCCCTTTGGAAAGATCAAAGATATATAAATGTCAATGATTAAGATGAACAAGATATCAGCTTTTAGAAGAATTTGTCCAACAGGCCTTGAACTAGTTATCTGTGTATACAACCCTAAGCCCACAATAACTAACTCTTTTAAAACAAAGGAATTATTGAGAAGATTTAAATTTATGTGCTATAACATTTTATAATTTGGGATGTGAAAAATATTCTGCCTCATACAATTAAGTATTCGGCCACAATTAAGTGGCTGATACAGGCAATGACAAGTAAAATGAAATGTATCTTTACATTCAGTTACTTCTCATTGAATACATCATACTAGCTAAGGGGAGAGGAAAAAAAAGAATGAGAGTCCATACCTGATGCTGGTATGTCACTGGTAAAATCCTCACTAGCTTCAATTAAATATATCTTGATTCTATATATCAAGCTTGGAAGGACTAGAGACATCGCAGAAGAAAAATAATGACCTCAATGGAAAAGAATAATTTCATACTACTTTATATCATCCGAACTTTAGGATATAAAAAACAGGATTTAGTTTCCCTATGTTATAAGGGGATAAATTAGTGCAAAGAGAAACAGCAGGACATGTGCAAACAAAAGGGGAGAGCGGGAGATGTGAAGTTAAAAAAGGAGCTTGATAAATCAGCAAATATTTCAAACTATAAAAAATCTGGAAAAGAAAACCTATCAGGGAACACGTGGTTTGAAAAGAAAGAGCTAGGTCCTGACTCTTACATAGAGATAAATCCTTCAAATTGCATTCAAGTAAATATAATCTTGCTGATAACACACAGCCTAACATTTCAGCTTTTCTATATGTCAGTGTTTTTAATCAGTCTATTCTACCACTGATTATTAACGAGATGAAAGGATGAATACACTAATTGAATGAAAGTGGGAAATACTGGATCCAGCATTAATTTATTTTTTTTTTTGCTAGTGCCCATTATTATTAAGGAAACATCTGCCAAGAGCCCTGAAAGTGGGTTGATAATCCTTTTCCCACCAAAAGCATGCATGTAGAAGCACACAGTCTGCTCTATGCATAATTTATTTCTGAGCCTTAGCAATACCAGTCTCTCTGATGAGCTATTGTGATGAACTACCTTTATCCTCCTTGGACACCTGGATGTAATAGCAGTAACCAAGTACACACCTCTGCAGAAAAAGCTACCAATTCATCAAGTTACATTTAGAAGCACGAAAACAAATAATTATGTAAATAATAAAGCCATGACATACATTTAGCATTTCCTCCATGTGACCAGCTGAATCAAAGCTGAAATCCTATAATTAGTAATTTTATCACAAATACAATACACTGGAGAATAGAGAAGTCACCCTTACTGCTTCATTTTCAAGCCCTTTCTGCAAGATTTAGCCACAGCGGTGTCAAAAAAACCCTTAATAAAGTAACCAATAATGCAGAACTGGTTGTGTCCATAACCTGGAATTCCTGATCCATATTGAGCTGACTAATGTCAGTCGCTCTTTCCACTGTTACTGTTGTTCTGCACATCACACCACCATCACTAGTCAACTGTTTCCCTTTGAATGATGTCAAGGCTGCAATGAGCTAATAAAAGAACATGTCACACAGAAGGACTTCAAACCTGCAGTGTAGGTTGAACAGCAACTGCAGTTGCTTAGCTCACTATCTTTCCCCAGAACTACATTTACAATTTATTGCTTCCTTATTGTCTGGCACAGTACAGTGGAGCCTGTCCCAGCAATAATTCTGTTTGTTAGGGTCAGAGCCTGTTGCTCACTGGTACTCCTGTTCTACATTTATTCAATCCATTTATGTAGACCGGGGGATTTGGGGAGTTTTTATGGCAACGGTTATCATGGATCTGAAGTATTTGACACATCATGGTGAATGCTATGAAAGTATTTTATTTAAATAATTACTGCAATAAGAAGAGTGGAACTAAACATTACACTCAGACTTGATGTGAAGTGTTAAGTGTAAGGGTACCTAAAGCTTTTAGTTTAGGTATTGTATTGCATGCTATTAAGGTGATGTTCTATTTCATGGACACAATCCTCAAGCTCCAAGTATTTGAAAAATACTCACTAAGGAATATATCCTCCTCCAAAAAGTAATGAGTACTGTTCCACCATATATAGGTTTGACTTCCAAAAAAAGAGGGTAAAAGGACAAAAACATTAATCCCCCTTCTCTCTCCTCCATTGCATTGATTTCTGTGGTAAACCATGCAGGGGAGAAGGTGGACATTTAGCAGAACTTCCACCAACATTCCCAGGCATAAACTCTATTCTAGTTTTAACCAGTAGGGAACACACAACCAGATGGAAAATTTTATCTCCTAATAATAAATCTCTCAGAAAACAACAGCTTTTCAGTATGAAAACTGTAGCAACTGTAGCTAGTACTGTTTTTCAGATTTTCATTGAAGAAATATTTGAATAAAAGAACCTAGATAATTTCAACAGCCACAATTTTCAAATGTACTTTAAATGACATTTTACATTCATATTGCACTACTTTCTCCTAGCATGACTAGTACAGAGTTTTGCACTTTATTAAGGGATTTTTAAACATCACTGTTGCTACAAGTTTTAAAAAAGGAGTAATTTCCAGATTCTGTAAATTTTGCCTTAGAAAACCAAGCATCTTACCTCTCATTCAAAAATTATCAACTCAAAAAGTCTTGATGTTATACACTGATCCTGGTAGTTAAAACATTTCAGTGAGTCTCCTCCACAGCTACTAGCCTCAGGAATAATACTTTTCTAGAAATATTGGGAGACAAGAATCAAGTAAGAAAAGAAAAATATATAGGCAACTATTTTAAATAGTAGTAAAATTTTTGCAGATAAGCAAAAAAAAATCCCTGCTGCTATACAAATAATAACACCATGTTCCAGAGGAATGTGTACTCTAATGATCTATCTCTCCAAATACTCAAATACTTTATTTTACATTATCAATAGTCTCAAGTATAAAACCAAATTTATTCACAGAAAAAAACCATGGATAAATGCTTGTAGGACTAGGACCTGTTGAGATTATATACAGAAGTCAAACAGATTTTAATGTTATATGTTTTCTTTCCTCACTTTTTTCCCTCTTTTACCTGTTTTAGTTTTTGCTTAGTAGCTGAATGTACATAAACTGCTTTTAGGTTTCTGGCTTGCCTGTTGTCCTTACCACCATTTACTGTTTCAATTTTTTACCTTTTTTNGACTTTTTTTTTTTTTTTTTTTTTTTTTAATCATGAAACGAATACTCAGGGTGACACAATTTTAATCTGTGCCACTCCACTCCAGCCCAGTTGACTAAGCAGCCCAGGCACAGATAAAACCTGAGAGGGCTCCAGTGCACATTCTTAGAGTGCACAAGGAGCAATGCCCTTGTGTCCAAAGGTCAGGCACCTTCTTGACAACCACACGCATGACTAGAGACAGAAGTTTGTCTTTGAGTCATCATCCAGACTGTGGGGTGTTATCACGGCAGCCATGCAGATGATAAGCTGTCAGATACCTTGATACTGAAGGAAATTACTTAGCACAGCTCACAGCACCTCCCTGCACCATCTTGGCTGCATTCCTCTGACCACCCTCATCATGTATGTTCACATCTCACAGTTCACGAGGAATACACAGGTGCATTCACATATCTTAGTACACTCACCACCTACCTGCAAGACAGCTGACATCTAATTGCAGTTACACTAACCACCATCTCACACACATCCACAGAGAAGTGGATGAGCCCCAAGAACAACAGCAATTACACCTCAGAATTAAACAACAGAGGGAACAAAAGTACAACTTACATGCTCTTGTGCTCTCAGACCTGCTGGTCCAAGGCAAAGTCAGCATCTTAAAATAAGTACATTGACCTGCAAAGGCACGTGGTAAAGAAGTAATGAAAAGCCAAAGAAGACAGAGGCCTGGGTGTGGAAGAATCATGCAGCTGTACAGTGAGAGGACTGCTCCAGTGGGGAGTGGAGAAGAAAAAAATAGTTACCAAAAGAGTAGCCTCAGCTTCAGCAGAAATCTTGGTAGTGCTGCATACTCTGAATTTGGTACCTGGTTCTACCTATCTGCATGAGCTTCTCTGCCCCACCCTGAGTTCTGCAAGCTGGGAGCTCTGCACACCCAAGACTCCTTCCACCAACACGAACAGCTGCATTGGAGGAGAGAATAGGGAAGGGTCTCAAGGCAAACTGTTTTCATAAACAATTAAGTCACCCCCTCCAGATGGATGATAACACAACTGCTTCTCCTGCTGGGGGCCAAGGGACCTAAAAGTTCAAAATAATTAGATCAGGAAGAAATGAGATGAATTAAGAATTTATTGAGCTTATCATATGCTCAAGCAAAGGAAGAAATTAAATCAGGTGTTTCAGTTGCTGTTTCCTTGGAGGGTTTGTAGAACATTAGATTTTGTGAGTTCCCATGAAGATGTTTTTATGGGGAGCATCTAGAAGATTTCTTATATCCTCACAACACAATGGAATTGTTATTATGGGCAGTCTCATGTAGAGCCTTCCAAAACCATCGTAGCTGGAGGAATCTGATGATATGATGAGAAGTCACTATTTGGGACTTCACAACCGCAAGGGAAAATAAGCCTCCTAACTTCATTCCCAGTGAAGAATGGGGAGCAGGAGATCTCTTTTTAGTGAATTGTTAGAAGTGCTCATTACCCAAAAAAACCCCAAAAAACAAAACAAACCAAACCCAAAAAAACCCACTTGAATTCCATGCTTGGTAAATGCTCAAAGAAACTGCACCACAAATTTATAGCATTCTACCTATCACAAGTGAAAGCATTTCTAAAATACCTATATTAATATGATTTCACTGGTGACTCAGGGCAGTTCCAAGCAAAAGCAATTTCTTTTTATTAAGCACTTCATATGCCCCATTTACACTTTACTAACAATAATAACAACAACAAAAACCCCATCCTATAATTCAATAAAGTTAGCCTATTTCTTAGGATTGAAAGCTAAAGAATAATACAGGCTGTCAAACTCCTAAGATACCAAGAGCATCCTGCTATCTTAAGTTCATTAAGGATGACACTGGAATTTTAACTCTCCATCAATTTAGCAAGCAGTGCAATTTACACCTTTCTTAGTGTGATTGTTGTCTCAGGCTTGGCAATTTACTCTCAGAATGTTGTTTTCGCAATAACGGATATTTTAAATTGAAACGATGTAGAAAATTTTGTGTTCAAAATAACATTGATAACAAAACCCAGATGTACTTAGTCTTCCTGGACCATTTAAGTTCTACTTAAGAGAACAGATAAAGCTACATTGTTCTTGCTTTCTTTCTAGGAACGACTCTTGAAAGACTAGCATTTTATAAAGTCAGCTAGCAGAAAACATTGCAATATCTACTGAAAAACAAACTAAGGTAAAACCCAGTTATGTTTTGTGAAGTTTCTCAAAGTATTTCAGGTTCTTTTCTAGTTAGCAGCCTTTAAAAGGCCAGCAGAATTTTAATGAAATTGCATACATATATTTCATAGGACAAAAATATTCATCTATGAACAGGAACAGGTTCCCTTAAAGCATCCACTTGAAACGGTTCAGTAATTGAAACACACACGCACGCTCCTTGTGGGCTGCTTTACATGCACGAGACACAGCCCCAGCACAGTGGAAAGAGGCAACAGAATTAGAAGCCTCCAAGAGGATTTTATTTCAGCCCAGGAACAACACTAAGCAAACTTCATAAACAAATGCAGAACGAGCCGTAGCTCCTAATGACAAAAACAACGCTCAGAGCTCAGTGTCCACTCACACGCTCTCTCTGCCGTCCCTCCCCGCGCACAACCTCCGTATTTACCCTGTTTACCCCGATCTCTCGCGGCCTCTCTGCCCAGGTGGGGCACAGGTGGGGCACAGGCGGGTCACCGGGGCCGC
>VZRE01005724.1:366918-406197 GCA_013396775.1 Cephalopterus ornatus | reverse complement strand
CCCCGTCCCCGCAGAGCCGCGCCGGGGCAGCCGTGAGGGACCGTGCGCGGTGACGAAGCGGTTAAAGCGGAGCGGCTCCGGGAGCGGGCGGAAGTTTGTGCCGCGCCGGCCGCCGTCTCGCCGTGCCCGCCCCGCGGAGCGCCGCCCGATTCAAAGCGCGGCGATGGCGGAGCAGGGCCTGGGCATGGCCTCCATGATCCCCGCGCTGCGGGAGCTCGCCGGGTAGGACGGGCCGTGCGTGCGGGGCTGCGCCGCGACGAGCGCGTCCGGCAGCGGTGTGTGGCGCGGGAGGAGGAGAAGGAGGAGGAGGAGGAGGTTCCTGCCCCGCCGCTGTGCGGGGTGTCCCGGGGCCGGGCCCGCGCCCGCCCTCAGCTGATCCCCCGTCCCGCCGCCGCCGGGGTTTGTGCGCGCTCTGTGTAAATCAAACTACCTGGGGCGTGTTTGGCTCTGGAGTTTTAGTGGCAGCAAGAAATGCGCAGCTTTGTTCTATATTAGGCAGGGAGCTGATGTGGAGGCACAGTTGTGTGTTGGAGATGTGACCTGACGAGAGCTGACTGCTCTAAGTCCCCGGGCAGTCGCTGCTGACACCTCTTACCCGGGGTATCTGTACCTGTTCGGTTGAATAATTCTGGTTAGTTCAAAAAGTGACACAGGTTCTTAATCTTACTGTTTTTCTGCTCCAAAGCCGGTTTCTTCCATGGTAGTAGCATGGGGATAAATGCCTTGGTTTGTCAGATGTGGATTTAATATATATCAAACCTAATTGCATAACAAAATTAAAGGCACTTCAGTTCATTATAAAACTTTGTACTTCTGAAGAAAAGACAAGGAGTGATAGGCTGGTCGCTAAAACAAGAAAATAAAAAAAAAACAACAAGAAATCAATTAGTGTTTCCTTTAGAAGACTTCTAGAAGAAAAAAATCAGTGTTTAACATTGTGTTGTTGAGATAGACTTCAAATAATTATTTTGTACTTTAAAATTGATAACATCAAAATGTTGTACTTTCAATTTTAGTGCTAGCCCAGAAGAATACAACACAGTTGTGCAGAAACCGAGACAAATCCTCTGCCAGTTTATTGACAGAATTCTTACAGATGTAGATGTTGGTAAGCATTACACCCCTGTCTTTTAAAATTATCTGCCTTATGCTTTAAGTAAGTCCTGCCAAAAATACAAGTTACAACTCTTATTCTCAGAAACATTTAGTTGAATACAGTACCATTTGTGACTTATTTTGTAATAAATTCTATATTTTCTGTTATGATGTGAAGTTATCTAAGTGAAAAAAACTAAACACACACAGATACACACCCCCAAAAAAAGGAGGGGGGAAATTCAGTGCAGGGTTGTAAGAACACAAGTGCTGGCAACATTGAAAAGCAGCAGTATCATGAAGTGTGAATGCTAATGAATAATGTAGCTTGCAATTCTAAATACTCACGTGTGTCTTTCAGAATTGAAATGCTTGGATGTAAACAGCTTTATTTTTAATACTAGAATTCTATCAAAGCCTTACTTTAGCACTCCCTAAATAATGTTAAGGTTCCAATTATTACAGTATTTCACCAACATTTTGATAATTATGAAACACACACACACTATCAAACTATAATTTCAATTATCTGTACGCTTGCATCAAGGAGAATCAGAGTAAGGGTAACTTACTCTTTCCAAGGTATAATTTCTTGTTGCTGTCTCAGTAAATACTTTGACTAGGGAATTGTTCAATTCATACCCATGTTACTCTGTAGGTGATGCATTCATTAATTCTTTTTTAGTACTGAAAGGAAAGGCTATAAAAATAAAAAGCCAATCTGCTTTATATACTTCTTTGAATATGTAAGTGTTGTGTTTTATCATTGCCATGTAAATTTTTTGGGTAACTGCTGTCTGAATCTCAGATAGTTTCCTTCCTGTGCTAGGTAACCCTGTGGAATTTGGATAAATCCAATGTGATTCAGATCTCTGTTTCAAAGGAACAGCGTTAGATATGTTTAGTGTTTTGTTAAACTTTCTGCTTCAGTAAGCTGGATTTACCATTTAAAAACTTGTATTTCGTGAAGATTTAGAACAATTCTCAGAGTTGGTTCTCTACCAAGACCATAAACCTGAGAAAATATTAGGTATTTCCTACTCTTCATCACACAGTTGGATAGGATGTAAACTGAATGTTAATGCATGTGGTGTTAATAATATTTAGTGAGGAATTTATATTTCTCTTCAGACAGTTTGGAGTCACACAGAGGGTTGTACATATGCACAAAATAATCTTCATGGATAATAAAAGCATATTCTCAATAAATAAATAATTTGGGAGGTTCAAAACCATATCATAGTACTTTATATATAAAAATATCCTCATTAGGTGTGAACAAAATTTGTGAAGTTGATTTATTGCAATGCTAATTCAAATATTATTGTCTTCCTTTTCTTTTTAAAGTTGCTTTGGAACTAATTAAGAAATCAGATTCACAGCCAAGTTCTGTAATGTTGCTTGATTTTATTCAACATATCATGAAATCTTCTCCCCTTATGTTTGTAAATGTGGATGGAAATCAGGAGGAAACAGAATGCAGTTGCATTGGTGAGTTTGTTGAAAATGTTGTGTTGAAGCTTGGTGTTTTCAAGATTTAAAGTTGTGGACATCATCCAAAAGAACAGAAGTGGGAAAAAGGCAGGTGTGCAAGTTCATTACAAATCTGGAAGTGAATATGATGATAGACTTTGAATATTGTGAATGGATTTGCACTTGTGATAGTGGCAGTTTATCGGGACTGACTTTGACGTTATTCATTCCCATTTCATAGTGGTATTACCTGGCTCATGTTGATGAGAAATGCTGTACTCATTGCCTGAGGCTTTTTGTTAGTCAGAGGAAAATGCTAGAACAACCCAGTGAAAATGTGTGTCTTCCATTCCCACCCCAACCCCCGTGTGCTGCTCCCTCCTCTTTTCCTGTTTTTCAATGGGATCTGCTGAAAAAATGTCCCAGTGAAGACTGTTTACTAGGCCTACATGCATTTATCTCAAGTTTTCCTTTGTTTTACTGATAAGCACTCTGCTCTCAGGGAGGTGCTCATTAGGAGACTGTGGGTTTTATCTTAAGAAATTTCCATTTGCTGTTTCTCTTTTATTGTCCTAGAATTTAGTAACTGGATCATAACAAGGCTTCTACGAATTGCTGCAACTCCAAACTGCAACACATTGCACAAGAACATTTGTGATGTCATTTGCTCTTTACTTTTTCTGTTTAAAATGAAGAGTTGCTCCATTTTTGAAGTACTAACTAAAGATTTGCTGCAGCTTTTCCAAGACTTAATCATCTTGCATGAAAGAAATGCACAGAAACAACTCAGGGGAAATGGACTTATCTGGCCAGTGACTGTAAAGAGATTTTCAAGCAATATAAGTGACAAAGTGGGATATTTAAGATTGGCACCGTTACAGCTGATGGGTATGCCCAATGTAGAATGTTTGGAGGCTATATTAATGTCTGTTCTGACAGATATTGTTGCAGATGTGTTTTTTGTCAGACAAGATATTATTCTCTGGGGGATAGGCTGCTCTCTGTTGGAGTGTGGCAGTCCAAAAGTTAAAATTTTGGCAATGAAGTTTCTGGTGAAGTTAATTAATTTAGGAGGACCTCCAGAACAACTGGCCAGTGTTTTCTTCACAGTCTTTTTTGAAATTCTACAGTCAGCCCTTGAAATGGATACTGAGGAATCAGAACTCTTTGGAGAACCACTCTTACTGTTAGTGAGGACGTTGTTGCCTTTTGAAGCAGATTTTTACAAAAAGATTGAACCTGTCTACTTGAATATGCTGCTGGAGAAGCTCTGTGCATTGTTTGAAGGGGATGTGTTTAGGTGTCTTCGGTCTGAAAAGCTGAAAACTACTTTTTGCCATATACTGCAGTATTTTCTGGAATTTGTTCCAACTGGCTATGAATCTGCCTTACAAGTAAGAAAAGCCCATATCAGTACCATATGTGGGATTTTTGTGCATGTGCTTGGAACTCAGGAGGAACAAGAGGTAGGTTAATTTTAAAAATGGTATTTATTGTGTGGATAGATCATATACAAAAACCTACACCTATACTAAGAAGAAAATTCAGGAAATGCTATTTTTAGTTGCATATTTGGGTTGATACTCCTTATTTTTTAACTGTTTCATGTGTTTGTACAGGTCAGAGTTCTTTGATCAGTTGGATGTAGCTGGACTATTATGTTTTTTAGACATATTTAACTGTTGATAAGCTATGCAGGCAGAACTGTCTGTAATCATAAATAACATCTTAAAAGTATAAAATGGGAGTAAGGCCCAGAGTACACTCATATGAGGGCAGCTTTATAAGTAATTCCCATTCTTCTGAGTTCTTACTTTCTAACCATATGCTTTTATCATGTTTGTTAGGGACAGGTAGACAGAAAGGTGTTGATATGCTGAGTGTTCCCTCACTCCATGCATTCATGTGTGTATTGGATCTGTTGTCTCTTAAACTTTGTGTGTCTGTCCTGATGGCTTTGGTGGCAAGGTATCATGGCAGGAACTGGGCAACAGCTGTACAAGCTGCGTCCTCTTTAGTAGTAACACAGGAATCTTCATTGCTTATAAGAGCATTCATCTTATAATAAAGTTTTTGAACAAAAAGGTTTTTAAGAACTTTGTTTCCATAATACTTTGAAATTTTGTATTTTAAGTCAGAAACAGTAATAGCACATCTTTGGGAAGTAAGGCAGAGCATACATCATGGTACCTCTGTTGTTTGTCCCTCCCAGTATCTGGTGAGTCCACTTTATACAGTGTTAAAAACACAAACAGAAGAAATCTTTCAGGAGCTTCAAGAGAACCAGCAAGAGACTTCTGACACTGATGGGTGGAGCAGCAGCAGTGATGGAGTTCCAGAGAAAAGACGACGACTAAGCCTCCCCACAAAGCATCCAAAGAAATCACCTACACCTTCAATGTATGACACTTACTCAATAAGTACTTTTATAGTAATTTGGCTCTTGAATAATAAATGACAACTTTTTGAGGCAGCTTATGCTCAACATCCAGATTGAAAGACCTGGGGAAAAAAATCCAAGGATTTGAAGGATCAAAATCAACAGTGATTTTTAAGCCAAGCTTTAGTTAAAGAGACTGTATTTTGAATATGTTCAGTGGAAATTATTTTCATTTTTACCTACTGAGAACAGAAAAGCTGAGAGCATCCATACAAAGTGACAGAATCGTGTGTGGCTGTGCTGTTAAGCTGGATGTACTTAAAGCAGGTCTAGTTAAGTCAGGTTGAGAACAGGTGAACAAAGCCAGTTCTCTCAGCCTCTGCTTGTGCTGTGCTTCAGCTCCCTGATTTTCTTGGACTTGCTCCAGCTGTTGATCTTTCTTGTATTTGGGCACTCAAAACTGGCTTCATGCTGTACTCCAGGTGTGGGCTCATGATCAGCCTTCACTCCCAGTGAAGTACAGCCCAGTATGTAGTTGATCTTTTTTGCAACAAGGTCACACTGGTTATATTCAACTTTTCCACTAGGTCATTTTCTCCAAAGCTCCTTTCTTGTTACTCAGCGCTCAGCCAGTTCTGTTCCATCAGGGGATTTGTGTCAGTTGCAGGACTTGTCCTATGGACCTTCATGACGTTCTTGCCGGCCTAGTTTTGTAGCCAGTTGAAGTCTTCTGAAATAACAGTTCTCCTTTTCTCCACAGAGCTCTTTGTCTCAGTGTGGAAAGAAATCGAGGGCAGGATTTACCCTTGGTAAATTTGTAATGGCTGTTTACAGTCACCTTCCTGTCCTGCATGCAGGTAGAAATGAGTTCAAGGAAGACTTTTTCCATAACCTTCCCAGGGACTGAGGTTAGGCTGACAAGGCTAGAGGAATCCTTGGATCCTCTTTTTTTTGCCTTTCTCAAAGATGTAATGTTTGCCTTTTTATGGTTACCAAGACCTTCCAAGAATTGTAGAGTTATAGCTTTATAGCCTTTCAGATACGTCTGATTTGAGTCATACTTAAATTCAGAGTTAGTCTCTTTTCCTTCCGAAGAGCACATTTAAGCTAAAGCTTCATTTAGTATTTTCCTAATCCTGTATCAAACAAGGATTAGCACTGGTTTTGCTATGATGGTTTATCTTTTCTGAAAAAAAGTATGTGTTGGAAAATAATTAACATGGTCAAATTACAGACGTAGCCCTGTGAACATGAAACAGAAGAGCTCTCTCTGGAATGCCATCACTAAGAAAGCTGCATCCTTAACATCCATCCTTGAGAAAGAAGTTCTGACAGCGGATGTTCTCCACACCGTGGAAGGGATTGCTGTGGTTCTGAGACTGGCTGCTCTGTGCATAGTTCATTGTTCTCCCCCAACAAATTCTGCCAGGTAAAGGGACCAAGGAGGAACTGCGAGACCAATAGTTTCTTGTAACTGTCGTTAAGATTTGCAGAGATTACTTTAATGCTTGTCCATGTATCGGGATAAGTGTTGGATAAGTCCTGTGTGTTTTGAAGAAGTACATTTTCATGATAACTTTGCTCGCAAGCAGTACAGTATTAAATGTTTATAATCTGTTGAATTGATCATGTGATTTCTGTTTTAACAGTATAGATCATAAAGTATTTCATCCGTGTAACTCTGGCACATGTAAGAGTTCTCCAAGCTCCTCAGATTCAGTGGTGAATACACAGTTCAAGTGGATTTCCTCTGATTTTATCACAAGAGTAGTGAAAGTCTGCAGAAACCTGTTAGAGGCTGCTACACAGGTTGTTAATCTAGAACAAGTGATTGACAGAATAGTGAAAATCTTTGATGCCTTGCTGTATGCACAAGGTGAGAAATCCTTTAAACTAACACATCTTTTACTGTATTTGTGAATTAGAAATGCATCTGACTGTGTCAGTCTGTTGTGGTACTGAAATTCTAAATCTTATTCCAGTATTCAAAGTCTTGTAAAAAAAAAATTAAATAAAGTAAAAAAATCCACATTATTCTCTTTTAGAGAGCTCCATTTGCATTCCTTTTTGAACATGTTTTACTTCTCTTTGTCTGTACTTTTATTGAGTTTTATCTGACCAAGAGAGTAAATGAGGATAGTGAAAATACATTAGAAAGGAACAAACTTCAGGCAGTTTTCTTTTTAAAACACACAGAGGCAGCATGCCTTATTATCTTTTTTCCACTTGATTTCAAAGCTTGTGACCAGCAATGTGGCATGTGGGAAGTGTACCAAAAATATAAAATACTTGCATGTTTTTTAAAAAAAATAACTAGGATGTAGGATGGGGGCCAGACTCTACTAAGACTGTAAAGTTATTTTGAGTTTAGCTTTCTAGACATCCCAGAGTCCACCTGAGAGTCTTCACACAAATCCAGAAATACCCAACTTCATTTTCCTGCTCATGTATGACATTCTGTCAGCTGTTCAATGAGGTTTTTAGGTTATTTTGATGTAGCACTGCAAGATTTATTATTGCATGTCTGAAATGTAGGATATCAACACGTGGGAATAGTGATAGTAATCTTTGTTGATAGAAAAAGTAACATTTGGTAGCAAATTAAGAACATAAAATGTTTTATAAACTATGCAGTGCTGAAAAAGTATATTTTGTTGTTGTTTTTTGTTTTTCCCCCTAGTGAAAACTCCACTGAATGATCAGACTCTTGATAACTTATGTGCACTGCTGTCTCTGCCCTGGATATACAGCCATTCTGATGATTCTTGTTTTAAGCCATCTATTTTTGGGTTTGATCCTCTAGTTTTGAGTCAAAAAACTGCACAGAGTTTCTGTAAGTATGTTAAAGTATATAAACCCTAATATCACTTTGGAATGACTTTTCTAAAGCAAAATTATTTTCTTTGCCCTCTTATGATGATTGATGGTATTAAAGTTTAAATCAAGTAATTGTTTGCTTTGTTTTTTCCCTTTAGCACCTCGAACTCAGTCATACTGTGTGCTCCTTCTGTCTCTCTTCCCAAGAACTGTTCATCTGGATTGGAGAAAATCCATTTATCATTGGGCACTACAAAGTCCCCAGGAAGTAATTCGGGCTACTTGTGTTAAAGGATTCTCTCTTCTGCTTCATCCCCCAAGTGTGCAGTCCTGCAGCACGATTCCCAAAACTCTTTTGTATGTGTTGATGCTGCTTTTCTGGGTTTGGGCAAGAAGAAAACCAGACAAATAAGAAATGCAGTACAAGCACAAAAAAAAATGTTAATTTCTATTAAATCCAGAATTTGCTAGATCTCAATTACAGAAATCATAAGATAGCAACAGGATAAGTGTATGTGATGATGTCTGTATGACAGAACAGTGTTCAATTACCATGTTAGTATGTGAGCTCCTTCCCTAGCTGAAGAGCCCCATTTAATTTAAGAAGGAGAAAGGAGATATCTTTGTCGATGAAATCTGTCATATTTGTCCATATGTCTCTTACAATTTTTCCAATTTCTTTGCCTTTTGTATATATGTCTTGGTGTCCTCTGTCCTTTAGTGTTAGTCTTCAGTTTCTGTATGACATGCCAGACTCACCATGTCCAGTGCTGCTTTAAACACCCAAGAGAACGTGAGGGTACTCTGAAAAGGACAAAGATGATTTAGTGAGATAGATCCTTGAATTGTCCTGATAGTACTGTCAGTATAGTTAGAGAATTCAGACAGTGCTGAAAAACAAATTTATTGGTAAATGATCTACTAAAATGATTTCATTTTTGTTTCCATTTCAGAAATCAAATCAAAGATGAGTCTGAGCTGGTCAAGGAGGCTTGTGCTGCTATAGTTGGGAAGTTATCTTGCTGCCTTTCTGGTACATTCTGTGTACAACCCTCCTTGGCAGACTCTGCTATTAAACATGTTACTCATGATATTCTGTGTAGCAGCCTCGCTGTGACTTCTACTCATGGAAAAACTTGTTCTGTGCAAGCCTGTGTTTTCAAGCCATTTCTTGTTCTCCTTGAGAGCAAAGTACCCAGTTCAATAAAGCTAGGTATGTGGCTTTACCTTTATTAACATTTTACACTTCCATATGAGGTAGTGAGTCACTGTTCCTCTACCTTTCTCCATTCCTTTCATCCTATATTGGGTTTTTTATATCTATAACTTAAAATGTTGTATTTCAGTTGATAGCACTGCTTAATGTTTAATGTTGTCATTGATATTCTTTTAAACTACCTTGGCTTAATTTTGGTGTATGACTATATCTAGAACTGTAATAATTGATGAAGTCTGAATTTTAAATAGCTTCTCTGATTTTACAGTGTTTATTCTTTTGATTAAAAAGAAGTATAGTGTGCTTTATGGCTTGCTTGCATCACTGTTTTGTGCACTTCAACAGATTTTTGAAAAAGTATTAAAAATATGTTTTCCTTTCCTCCTCCAACCATGCCACCCAGCATTTATAGAAAATATACCTCATCTTTGCAAACATCTGGATTTTAACACTGATGAGTCCAGTGTGAAAATTCTTGTTGGGTCTTTATTAAATCTAATGGAAGATCCAGACAAAGATGTAAGAGTGGCTTTCAGTGACTGCATAAAGAACATACTAGAATCCTTAGACTCTGAGGAAGGATTCATAAAAGAGGTGAATTCATATTTATTTTTGGGGTTTTGAGTTACGACGTGTCTTGTTTCACTAATGTCAAACTCTAAAATTTTTTTTTTTTGTTTTCATGTGTACCAGCTGTTTGTTTCAAGAATGAAAGAAGCCTATACAAATGCCAAATTATCAAGAAATAATGAGCTTAAAGATACCCTGATTCTCACAACGGGAGAAATTGGAAGGTATTTTTGATAGTGTCTTGAAAATTGCCAAGTCATGTCAGTTTGTGGTGCAAAGTAACCTTTTGTTCAAGTGTAAGATGAAATTACTCATTTTGAAGTCAGCCTTTGTCCAGAGCCTGCTGCAACTGTACAGAGCTGTTGATTCATATGGAATGTTCCTCAGTTTCTTCTGCCTTGTCATAGGAAGTGCAGATAAGCCATGCAAAAATACAACGATGAGGCATTTTGCGTTGTGGTCGTATATTCCCAAGTCATTTTATGAATGCAGCAATTCATTTTTCCTTTTTATTTCTTCTTCTTCTTCTTGCTTTGCAAGGGCATCCAAAGGAGATTTGGTACCATTTGCCCTCTTGCACTTGTTGCACTGTTTGCTGTCCAAGTCAGCGGCCGTGGCCGGAGCAGCGTACACAGAAATCCGCGCCCTGGCAGCAGCCAAGGCTGTCAAACTGCAGGCTTTCTTCAGTCAGTACAAGAAGCCCATCTGTCAGGTAAAAAGTTGGTGGTTTAGAGAGGCACCTGTTTGGGTTCTTTATGGGTATTTTGAAAATGGTATTAAAGGTAAAAGTTGCAGTATTTTTACAAGGTGATCATAGGATGAGAAAGATGATTTCAAGAAAAAAACCCCTACAAATATTCAGGAAGGAATGGGAAATCTTTGACTTTGTCTTGATCTTCCCTCAGCAGTATTGCTTCTCTGTTTTATTCTCTGGATGCTGTCATTCTGAAGGTCTTGTATAGTTCCTTGCATTATGTAGTACTATTGCAGCAAGACACTATGATTTAAAATTGGAATTGAAGTCAGCATTTTACGAGCATAATTCTGACGTGACCGATTTGGATTTTTTGTTCTACCCATTACCTATAGACAAAAGTTCAGTTTAAAAAAAAAAATGGTCAAAAGCAGACTTTTCTAATTTGGAATCTTTTTTTAATAATGCAGTGTTTGAATCCAGGGTCGGAAAATTGAATGTAATTATTTAGAGGATGATAATCCAATTCTATTGCAAAGTAATAATCATAGATCTCTGTGTCATAAATGGGAGAGAAAACCAGATGCGTAGAAAGAGGAGTGAAACTCTTGTGTTTAGTTTTAGGGAGTGAACAAGGGGAAAATAATACTAAATATCTATTCCTTCATGCTTAGTTTCTAGTGGAATCCCTGCACTCCAGCCAGATGGTGGTGTTGAGTTCTCAATGCCAGGGCAATGAGCTGCAGAAACAAACAACTGATCACCAGAGAGAAATGGCTCTGGACATGTTAACTGAAATTGCTAGTGTGTTTGATTTTCCAGATCTAAATCGCTTTCTCTCGGTAAGTTGGTCAGTCCTTTCTACTTTTGATATTTTGTATGTGTGCTTGTGAATTTCTGTTTTAATCCACAATTTTTCTGTGATTGCTCTTCTTTATTCATACCTATGGTCATACTTATGACCAGAGATGTGTGTTGTGGTGCTGACACAAATGGGACTAAGCTTAATCCTGGGGTTTTGGAGGGGTTTTTTGTTTGTTTGTTTTCCCACTAACTGCTGTTCTTAATTTGGCAGCGGACCCTGCAGGTTTTGCTCCCTGACCTTGCAGCCAAGGCCAGTCCTGCAGCCTCCACACTCATCCGAACCATCGCAAAACAGCTGAATGTCAACCGAAGAGAGATTTTAATCAACAACTTCAAATACATCTTCTCTCACTTGGTCTGTTCCTGCACCAAGGATGAGCTTGAACGGGCACTTCATTACCTCAAGGTAAACTGGCATTTGCTCTATTCTACCTGCAGATGAGGAGCAAGAATTGATGCAGAGTGACCTTTCTGCTTTGTTTAAGTTAAGGTATTGCAAAGCATAGGTTGGGAAATTGTATATGCAGAAATTTTGTTCTTGTTATTTATAATCAGTTCTGTTGGCTCTGAGGAATGGTTATAAGATACTTTATGAACTTAACAAATTCTAAAAACTTGGTTTGTCTGGCATTTTGCTAATTGGAAGCTTTTTCTTTGATTTCCATAATAACTCAACCAGAGTCCAGTGCCTCCTGTTTCTCAGTGTGCTGATTTCGTTGTGATTAAATGAAGACTTGGTTTCTGTTTGCTGTTTGATTCTAGAATGAGACTGAGATAGAACTGGGCAGCTTGCTGAGGCAGGACTACCAGGGGCTGCACAATGAGTTACTGCTGCGCATAGGAGAGCACTATCAGCAAGTCTTCAACGGCCTGTCGATACTGGCTTCGTTTGCCTCTCATGATGATCCCTATCGGGGACCCAGAGAAATAACATCACCTGAACAGATGGTAAGGACATCGACATTTTCAGGTTCAGTTTTGTTCAATAATTTATTTTTCTTTTTGTCCACTGTAAGAGTGAAGACATTTTGACGTTATGTGAGACAAAAAGTGGAGGAAAGGCTGGCATTTCATTTTAAGTGTTCCTGGAATAGGGAGATACATATCAAGTATGCATAAAACCAAATCAAAACAAAAAAGTGCCCAAACAAACCGACAACACACACATGCAATTCCCAAGTTCCTATGAAAACAACAAAACCCACAGCCTAATAGGGATGTCTGTCATTAACACTGATATTTCTGAAGTAATAGTGTATGTATTTGGGATTCTTCTCATTTGTCTTTCAGAATTAGCATTTCATACCTGCTTTTTAATTTCTTAAGGTAAGGAATGTGTTAATAGTAAGACTGTTCGGGTTTTTTACCCCCTTTTTTTTTTCCTCCACAGGCTGATTATCTGCAACCTAAATTGCTTGGTATCTTGGCTTTTTTTAACATGCAGTTATTGAGTTCCAGCGTTGGCATTGAAGATAAAAAAATGGTGTGTAAAATTAATTTTGAATATTAAAACAAAAATAAGCAAGGGCTATTTTGATATTCCAGACTTACTTGTATGGTCATGCAACTGTCACTGAAATCTCAATGATACTGAGTTTCCAACATGATTCTTTAAAACTGATGCTGTTATTGTGGGTAGGACTTCTGTGTAAGCTCCAACCTTTTTGTTTTGTTTCTTTAATGGTCAGATAATGTAGATATTTCAGTCAGACATGGTATATGTAACAAGTCAGTCAACCAGGAATTACAGAGGAGGAATCCAAGTGTGTTATTTTTAATGCATGAAACAAACAACAGTGGGAGGATGAGGGAATACTGGAGAAAACTGGAGTTACTGCAGGGAACAAGGTTATATAAGAGCACCAGGTAAAGAAGGTGAAGAAAAGGTGAAGAAAATAAGATGCAGATCCAAGACAAACTGGACTTTATTAGTTTTGCTTCTCACAGAACAGCTCCTTTAAACTTTACAGTAATTTAGAGAAATTAGAGCTCACAGCTCAAGACAAAGTGTGAAAATTCTGCTGAGGCAGTGTTTCTAAGCACAGGACCAGCCTTGTAGCCACCTCACAGAGGTAATGCAGGTGCTTTCTGCAGGAAATTTTCAGTGCTAGAATGGATATAACCTTTACATTGATAGACTGCATTTTCTCTGGTGGTTTTTTGCTTCTCAGATGTTCATGTTGAGATGCTCTCATTTTCGTAGCCCCGTGTCTTCACGCTTTATGAATTTCTTAATTTGTGTAGCATTTCCTTTGCTGCACCTGCTATTATTTCTACCTTTTCTTGTTCTGTTTTTTGTTCTTGGTGAGTTTCACCTTGCATGACCTTTCCTCAAGCTCAGGTTTATTCCTGTGTTACTGATCTGTCATGCTGGACATTGTACTACCTTGTTAAGGGTAGTGTTACCGGGACTGAAATATCTCCTGCATCTCAGTATTCCTCTTCTGTCATTAACAACTGAGCTGTTACCTGTTCCTGATGCTTGCCAATCACTTCTGCTAGAAGTTGTATGTCAATTCTGTTGGTGTTTTGCTGTTTTGGTTTAGTTGGTTTTGGGCTTGTTTCTTTTCTTAAATGCAAGTTTATTTATTTTCTCTCTATTTCCTAAGCCTGCTCTTTTCAGCCTTGGATATATAGCAAATCATGTCTTAGAACAGCTATCTGTAATAAATAACTCCTTTGGTGTCCACAGTTCTTCCCTCATCAATTTGTCAACAGCCTAAATAACATGGTTTCTTGTTACAATCCTGTCATTAGAGATTCCCTTTCATTCTCTTTTTTTTTCTAAACCCAAATTCTTTATTGAAACATCAAACTGATTTTGATGTCTTATACAGCATGATTTCTTAAGCAAGTGTAGCCTGATTTTATTAGAAAATATGGCTTGTACATGTTTTCCTGAGTATCTAATACACTAAAATGCCTTTTCTCTATGTCTAGGCTTTAAATAGTCTTAGGTCTTTAATGAAGCTCATGGGGCCCAAACACGTGAGTTCAGTTAGAGTGAAGATGATGACTACACTGAGAACAGCTCTGAGATACAAGGATGACTTTCCAGAACTGTGTTGCAGGTGAACTGATGGTGTACCGAAGCAGTGGCATACCTGCTGTTTCTGTCCTTCAATATACTGGTTTGTTTTGTTCTGGACAACAATCTAAACCACAGCGCTGAAACAGCTTAAAATGCTTTTCATGACTCACCTAAAATGTCTTATGCAGAGAAGAACCGTTGATTACTATTGTTTTGTTGTCTTTTCTTGTTTAGAGCCTGGGATTGTTTTGTTCGAAGTCTGGACCACTCATACCTTGGCTCCTTGCTTAGCCATGTGATAGTGGTGTTGTTGCCCCTTATTCATATCCAACCCAAGGAAACTACCGCAATATTCCACTTCCTCATAGTTGAAAACAGGTACTGTTCAAAATATTTTCAGTTATATGGATTAAATGCTGTTACAGGAATGGAGGTAATCCTAAATTCAAGTTGTCCAGCACTGAGATGAGAACTTGTTTTTCTGCTAAATAGTATGGTTTTCTATACATTTCCACTTCTCTAAATTGTGTCTAGATCTTGAAATCTGAAAAGGTGTTTTTTTATTGTCCTTATAAAAACACGTGATGCTGTGGCAAAGTTACAACTCAGTCAGACACTTAACCCTGCCAGGTTTCCTTGAGTCTGTGTTTTTTCAGCTGGGATGGAAAATCACTTCCCTCTATAGAATAACAATGTTTGCTCACATTGCTCTAAGCTAGAGAGAAGTGTATGGAGTTGGAAATGGGGAGGAAATGAGTTCTTTGTTTTCCTCAATAATTAGAGTTATAATTATAAAGTGGACAGATAATAATGTTGAGTAAGATTTCATACATTCCCTTCAAGTGGTCACACCAACTGAAAATAAAATCAAAGTTTAATGCAAAATAATTTTCTTGACTTAACCTTTTTGAAGATGATGTTAATTCTTTTTCATCTTATATTTTGTAGCTTAAAAGTATGTGGGGTTGTTTTTTTGGTAGGAATGTTGATAGTTATTATCTTGATTACTTTTGTTGGGTTTTTCTTGCACTGTATCATACCAATAGTTTTCAAAACAAAAGTTGGCAATAGGAATAATAAGGTTCTTGTCTAAGGCCATAGTAGCAAAATTGAAAGAGGTTTCTTCATTGCTTTCTTTGGATGGGTTTTTAAGAATTTTCTGATCCAACTAATGTTTGCTATATTCTTTGCAATATTTTGTGGTAACTATTAGGGATGCAGTACGAGACTTTCTACATGAAATATATTTTCTGCCTGACCTTCCTGAACTAAAAGAAATTCAGGTTGTCCTTCAGGAATACAGAAAGGTACAGCTTCTTTTATTTAGTTGGTTGGTTTGAATGCATCAAATGAATTCATGACAACTGAGGAAAACATTTAAAGTTTATTGCTAAATGGAAATAGTATTTATCTGCTTCCACCACAAAACAGGTTTTGTGTATCACAGGGAGCAAAGTTTGTCTGTTTTTAGCAGTACTCTGTGGTCCGTTTCTTTTGCTTGCCCTCAGAATGATTAGGTAATAGATGGGAAGTAGAAGTTATTTTGTGAGAATGAGGTAAGAAAAGTAGAAATTAATTTGGTTTTAGACTCAATGCAAAGCATTTTCTTCTGATTTTATAATTTTTATTTGCACCATCATTATATTTACCCAAAAGTGTAAATATAGCACCTTTTGGGAAAAACATTTTAAAAAACAGGCAGAAAGACAGTGGTTTATGGATATAGGTGAGAATGTAGGCAAAAAAGTAGTTGTTTCTGTGTGTTCTGACTTGTGTTCTTTGAGATGCTGCTTAATCAGATTTCTGTTATACTTAACTGGAACTTCTTATGTCCTGTCTTGTTCAGGAATCCTCCAAAAGCACCGACTTGCAGACAGCACTGCAGCTGTCCATGAGAGCCATTCAGCATGAGAATGTGGATGTT
Source organism: Cephalopterus ornatus (assembly GCA_013396775.1). Taxonomy (NCBI): domain Eukaryota; kingdom Metazoa; phylum Chordata; class Aves; order Passeriformes; family Cotingidae; genus Cephalopterus; species Cephalopterus ornatus. Next base: position 390,133 of record VZRE01005724.1, on the reverse strand, counting down.
CGTATCCATGCGCTCACCAGCCTGAAAGAAACGTTATATAGAGATCAGGTACAGTAAACATCCTTCAGCAGAATTAAAAACAAATCAAATTAGAATCTGGAGCAACAGTCTAAAGCTCCTTACTGTTGCAGGGTGTTCCCATGAACTGTGTTACTCTTCTCAGTTCATTAAGCTGTTTCTTCACATAATGGGGGAAATGGGTTCTTTTTCATGACATCTCCATATAAGAGGAATTTCAAATCTTCCAGATCTTTGTGATGCTGATTCAGCAAGGCTAGTGGTACATTTGGGATTTTTTTCAACTCTGAGGAAAGAGATATCTAAGAAGTCCATTTCAGCAATCTGTTGTGTGGGCTTATTCTCTGTTAGAATATGTATGGCTTTTGCATCAGGAGTCTAATACATAAAAGCCAGCATTGTGTGTGTGTGTGTAATATCTGAAAGAACTAACATGTTTGACCACCTCATACCTTCAGGTTTTTTTCTCTTCCTTCTTTATCTTCCACCCTCAAAAATGTGAATCGATTGATCCGTATTCAAATAAATTTTATAGCCATGTAGAAGTTGAAGATACTGCTTTACAAATCTGTATGGTTAATATCTCAGTGTGACCTATTAGGAAAAAATAATAGATCTGTCTCCTTAATACCTCTAAGATTGTGGGAGACTTTTTACTCAGAAATTTTAAAAAAAATTAGAACAGTCTTTGTATAAATTCCTGGACAATCTGTAATTCTTGTGGCTCAGGTCAGCAAAATCCTGCCGTGTCTTGCTTAATTAGAAAGGTCTAGCAAAATAAATGAGACAAATCAAACCTAATTAGTTCCACAGCTTGTGGAACTATTTGCTCTGTTATGTTGGCTGTGGTTTCAGTTTTCATTAAACATAACAGTGACAAACATCTTCATTTATTTCTGTATTTGGACTAAATGTGGAACTGGGGAATAAAATATGGGCCAAAACAAAAAAGAAAGGACACCCAATTAAAATGATGGACATTGATTAAAGGACTTGAAACCCTGGGCTTTGTAGGATATGAGAGTGAAGAAATGGCCAAGAAATGGCAAATAAGAATACAAATAGCAGCAAAACCAGAAGGCATGACAACAGCTGCATGAAACAAATTGGAAGGAATTCTGGAACACAGGAAGAAAAAGGACAAATAAGTGAAAAAGATAATGTAGAAAAGAAGAGAGGTTCTTGGTGTAGGACAAGGAGAGAAAATGAAGTTAGTAGAGAGGTGTATGATAATGAAATACATTATTGGCTGTGACAGCATTATTAATTAAGGCCTAAATCCCTCATTCATTTGTTTAGTCCTTCCTAGGGCAACGAGCAATTCAGTGCAATGGGGCTGTAGTTACAGTGAGGCAGGACTGGAATCACTGACCTAAAGTCACAGGCAAATGAAATTGGAAGTAAGAGTGAGTTACAGATTGAAAATTTCCATGATTATTTACCATAAATATGGCTGTAGAATAACGCATCTTTATTTTTCAACTTCCTAGGACAAATTGATCAAGTATGTAACAGACAGTGAGACCGTGGAGCCAGTCATCTCCCAGCTGGTAACTGTACTTCTCATTGGCTGCCAGGATGCAAATCCTCAAGCTCGACTGCTTTGTGGAGAATGTTTAGGTGAACTGGGGGCCATTGATCCTGGCAGGCTCGATTTTTCAACAAGTGAGACTCAAGGAAAACATTTTACATTTGTGGTAAGAAGCATTGCAGTAGTGTTTTGTTTAGCATTAAGGGTCGTTTACAAGTCCTTGGGAGTAGGGAACCTCTTATCTTTAGACCCTTTGAAAATCTGTACTTGCTTTCTCACCTAGAAGAGTTTAGAGTCAAGCTTCCAAGTGATCATTTAGAGATTAAAGGCACAGCTGTTACTCTGTTTTAATAAAACTGGCATTCTGTTTGTGGTTGAGGCTGGTGTGGAAGATCCAAATTTTGCCTATGGATTATTAATGGAACTGACCAGAGCATTCCTTGCTTATGCTGATAATGTTCGTGCTCAGGATTCTGCAGCATATGCAATTCAGGTAAGACACATGGTTAGATACTATTTTTGATGACAAATTATTTCTATAACACTGAACTTAAAATTATGCAATATGAATGTGCATTTTGAGATACATGTTTAAGTAATTGAAACTTCATCCTGTACAGCTTTAAATTAGAAGGTTCACTTAAAATTCTGGGGAACTGTCAAATAAAAGATAGATTTGTTTGCTTCTGTGTCCCAGTATTTTAGGAGGCATCTAGTGTTTCAGAGCTAACTAACAGTCCATTCATAATGATTCAAGGAGTAATCCTGAGAGTGACTTAGAATTAGTGCAGGTTCCACAGGCAGACATGAAAAGAAGTAAGGATTCCTAAGATAGTTTCTGCTTACACTTTTAAGAAGCAACTGAAGGGGGGTATACTCTTATTTTCAGACTCTAGTCTTTTGTGCTGGTTTGACAAGGAGCAATCAGACTTGACTTGTAGTCCTGATTTCTTGGCAGACACAAAGAATATGAGATAGTGTGGTCCAAACAACTGGGGAATCTGGGAAATCAATAGTGAGTTGAATTAAGCATTCCATAACTTCTATCTCATTACTTATCACAGGATCACTAAGGTTGGAAAAGACCTCTAAGATCATATACACCAGGTTTGGTTACTACTGTGGTTGTGAAAATTCTCCATGCTCACGTGGTCATGTAAACTTGCCTTTGCAGGAGTTACTGTCTATCTATGACTGTAGGGAGACAAACACTGACTGCCCTGGCTCCAGGCTTTGGAGGAGGTTTCCTGAGCATGTGCAGGAAATCTTGGAACCTCACTTAAATACACGGTATATGACAAATTAAGCCATTTTTTTTCATAACAGATTGATTTATTTTTTTTTTTCCCCAGGCTACTATTAACTTCACTTGGTTTTGTGACTGTTACTCTTCTGGGAAGAGTGATATGTATGGATACAAAATTCAAATAAGGTCTTTCTGCATAAAGCTGAATTAGCACTTATTTTAATGTAATTCTCTATAAATTAAACAGGCAAAGTTAAGAGCTCATACTTTGCCCAGATCTGCCTGTTTGTCCCAAGACCATTGGCTTATAACATGTTTTAAAGGTTTTGTTTCCTTTTTCTTTCCTCTGTGCTCAAATCTATTAATATCCTATTACTGCTACCCTTAATGAGCTCCTCCTACTTTTATAGAGTTTTAATTTGACTTTACATTTTGTTGAAGTAATGACAAAAATAATCTCAAGGAAACTTCAAATTATGTAATTATGTTTGTGCCTTAATTTGAAATCATCCATGATTCCTTTCTATTTCCTCATGACGACAGTCATACTCATATGTAATAAGCCTTGCCTTTTCAGAAAACAAACTTTTTGGTCTTTCTTGCCTTTCATATATGTTCTGGGTTTTTCCTGTCAAGAACATAGTACTGAAATATTTATCAAACTGCATTTCTTAAAACTCATTTGAATAGCACTTTGAAATAAACTTAACAAACAGCCTAAGATGTTATGATAATTTTTATTTTGTGTTTAAGAAGCTTTAGAATAAAAGATGTTGACTACTGAAAGTATTTTCTTAATTCTGTTTCTAAAGATTCCAGTCAAGGAATTTCTTAATTAACAATGTGCTATTGTTTATTATAGCATTTTATTAAAGCATTTTATATGTATATTATAAATAAAAACATTAGTTTTATTAAATGGATATTTTTAAATTGCAGGTACAAGAGTTACCAAAAGGCTGTAAATTGGTCTAAGATGAAGAAGCCAATTTACTTAAGCAAATTAGGTTATAATTTTGCAGAATGGTCAGCCACTTGGGCAGGTTATCTTATAACAAAGGTAAGAGAATAAATCTCCTTTCTCTATTGCTGTATACAGCACAGTGCTTGAACTGCATTTTGGTTTCTGAAATGGAGGGTGGATGGGAGAATACACCTCTTAGAGGACTTACCTTCTTCTTCAGCAGGGTAACTCTGCACTTTCCCTCCCCCAGCGCTTTCTGGCTTTTTGTGAGATCAGCAGCTGATACATGTAATAACAGCTGCCATTGGGCATCCTTGTTGCAGGTTTGAGTCTGATGAACCTTCTGTATGAGACAAGTATCTTAAAATTATTTGATGGAATAGAATTTGTGTTGTCAACAAAAGGAAATCATTAATTGTTCAGATATTTGCATTTTTGTAATGATTATTCTCCTGGAAATAACATCTTTCTATAGGTGCGGCATGATCTTGCCAGAAAAGTTTTTGATTGCTGCAGTATAATGATGAAAAATGACTATAAGGTGACAATTTATCTGCTTCCACATATCCTTGTCTATGTTTTGTTGGGATGCAGTCAAGAGGATCAACAAGAGGTGAGATGTATAATATGGTAGTGTTTTCTATAGCAGTGGTCAGCTGTTTTTCCTAAGAGCTCTTCAGCTCTGCAGAATTACTGCAGGCCTACATGAATAAATTGTTTAGGTGTTAAACTCCTTTTTTTTATATTAATAATATAAATTTTCTGACAGGGTTTTGAATATGCTCATACAAGTTTCTGTTGGAACTGCTTTTCTGTGCATTTCCATCTCTCTCTTCAGTTGGGCCTGAAGGAGGAACTGCAGGATGTTCCTGCCTGAACTGCAGGAACATCAAGAGCTGGAGTGGTACAAAGAGGAAGACTGCAACAAAAAAACCCAATAAATTGAACTTGTATAATTCCAAGAATTCAGACCCATAATTTTTTCCTCTCCCTTGCATACAATTGCAGTTTAAGTGGATAAACTGTTTAGCTACCAGATTGATGTGGAGCAGAGGATTTGTGGCAAGGCAGGAATAGGAGAGAAGAGTCATCCAGAGCTTTCCTTCAGTTTGCTGCAGCTGTCACTGCATGAGCCTGTGTGCTGCCATCTGTGCTGTGAGCAGCACATCTGTGCTGTGTACAGAGAGATGCAAGTTTGCAAGGACTCTTTTGTAAGCATGTCCTGGAAGAAACAATAGAGGTGGAGAGAAGATACTGAAAAATGTAACTTAGATTTCAGTAATTTGAAATTTCACTGCTAAAGTATCTGTGTTTAAACATTGTGGGTGTGGAGAGGCATGTGATGATTTTTCTTATGTGGACAAGTACATCCACGATAAGCATCTATCTGTTATGCATGTTAACTCATATTGTGTGGACTAAACCGAACAGGAAACAGGTCTTTTGGCATGGCATTTACTTAAATATAAGCAAAAAAGTAGATCTGTGATCTATTAGCCAGTAGATAACTTTGTTCTTATCAAACCCTGAAGTATTGTATTCATAGAAGAGGTGCAGTAGCATTTGTTGCGTGTTGAAACCTAAAGGCTTTCTCCCTGTATGGAATCTCCGGACAACAACTCCTACTTGGTTTGCCATTTCTTCCTCCTGAGACTGTGGGACAAAGAGAGCTTGAAATTAAGCCCTAAATTATTAAAATATACATCTAAAATATCTAGTATTTTAGTTTGAGTTTTGTTAACTGCCGTTTCTTACTATTTTGATGCGGGTAGAACACTTCCGTCTTTTCTCTTAACATTTGTGTAGGTTTACATGGAGATTATGGCTGTTCTGAAACACGATGACCAGTCCACCAGGAGACTTGAAGACAGCGCATCTGATCTCAGCCAGCTGAGCACACAGACAGTGTTCTCCATGCTTGATCATCTCACTCAGTGGGCTAGACATAAGTTTCAAATGCTTATTGCTGAGAAAAATACTGGCAAGTCTAGCAAAGACAGAAGTGATCTAAAAAGTGAGTGATGCTTATTTTATTTAAAATGGCATTGGCATTCTTCAAATAAGTATTTGCATTTGTGGCTTCACATTATTACCATTTAAGAATGCAGTATTAGCATGATATGTAAGTCTGTTCTATGACTTCTTAATATCATATTGTGATTTCCACCCCCTCCCACCCCGAAAGCCTTGTTCTGAATGCTTGTTACAGGAAATAGAGATTCAAAATTTTAATAATTAAATGTAATTTCTTGATAGCTTTCTAAAAATTCAGTTTAACATGTTCTGTGCTGTCTTGCAAGATGGAGGAAGTTCACCGGGATTGTTTGAAATAAATTGCTGTTGACAGAAGAGAAAACCATGTTCTTAGATTAATACAATTATCTCATTAGATTGTTAAATGACTTAATTGAATTTTGATGCATAAAGTAATTCTTATAAATGAAACCTCAGTTGACAGACTTTTTAATATGTCTTGTCTTCAATAGCATCAAGTGAGGACTATGGAGAATATCAAAATGTGACACGTTTTCTAGACCTCATCCCTCAGGATACATTGGCTGTGGCTTCCTTTCGCTCCAAGGCTTACACAAGGGCTGTGATGCACTTTGAGTCATTCATCACAGAGAAGAAACAAAATATCCAGGAACATCTTGGATTTCTTCAGGTTCTGAAGTTCTTTTTGGTTTTTGTTTTTTATTTTAAAATGAAAATGTACATGATGAATAAAGCTTTGTCAATTTTTATTTTGAGATGGGAAGAAGAAAAGATGAAGTTGGACACTTGCTGTTGGATACAAGTTGCTTGGCAGGCTTTTTACATGAAAAGGAATGAGTAGCTTTCTAGTGTATAATAAAAGATTGTAAAATTCTGAAAATAATTAAATGTAGTTTTGTCAAAAGTATAACATTTATTGGTTTTAATTAGCTCTGTGCCTTTTGTCAGAGAAAACACAGCCAACTGTAATAATAAACAAAAAAAAAGCCAAAGCACATTTGGAAAAAATCCAAGTGGCTTATTCTAAAGTAGAAAAAGAGCTACTGCTAAGGATGTTGAAAAAGATTTAAATAATTTTCAAGTAGTATTTGAACCTGTGACATGATCCTGTTTGTGGTTCCCTATGGTTTATATTCCTCAGTGACATTTCAAATTTGAAAAAACTTAGTATGTTGCATTTCCACCTGAAGTAATCTGCATCTTCATATTATACAACTTTATCATGTAATAATAGGACATTTATTTTGCCCTTTATACAGATCATTTTAGGCAACTTAGTGTGTTATTCTGTCTGTAGTATGAGACTGTGAGTATTATGGTATGCTGAGCAAAAGTAGGGCTCAACTTTGGAAGCAGCCCAGCAAAACTGACATGTTCCATGAGAGCTTAATGCCAACAATCTCACAGAGCAGTGGGTGCTCCATTTTCAAGAAGATGTGGGATTCTGAACAGGTTATATATATAAAATAAATTCTTGTTGTCTTAGAGTTGTTTTTAATGTCCATTTCCATTTGTGTTTGCATAAAGAAATTGTATGCCGCTATGCATGAGCCAGATGGAGTGGCTGGGGTCAGTGCCATTCGGAAAGCAGAGCCATCCCTCAAAGAACAAATCCTTGAACATGAAAGTATTGGCTTGTTAAGAGATGCAACAGCCTGCTATGACAGGGCTATCCAACTGGAACCTGACCAGGTAAAGAGAAAAACATTTTTTTTTTCCTTTTTTAATATATATGATTATTATTTTTTAATCTTAACTCAGAGAAGACTAAGTCAAAAAAACCTCTTCAGAATATTTATGTAAAATAGGAATATAAGAGGTTTTTGTGGCAGTTGCTGAATAATTATTGCTACTGGAAGTGTCTTATGAACTGAAAAAAATCTCATATTGGATTTTTTTGAATGTTCATTTAGCTTATGGTACAATTAGTTATACCTTTTCCTATTCTAAAAAGCACCCAAAGGGTCATTTTTCCTCCTTCAGACTGCCATGGATTTCATTCATGTATATGTGTGGGGTTTTTATTTGCTGTTTTGTGTTTGTTTCCCCCCTATTTCTAGATTATCCACTATCATGGTGTAGTGAAGTCCATGTTAGGCCTTGGTCAGTTATCCACGGTAATTACTCAGGTGAATGGAGTGCTGGCAAACAGGTACAGTAAGCATCTAATACGAGGTTTCTTTGAGTAATATAAAGCCATTTCTGCTCATTACCAAGCACTTGAGGCTTATCAGGAATATCCAACTAGCAACGTGAAGCTACAAAACCTTGAGTGCTTTACCTATAAACTTTGGCTTTCAAGATGTCCAGAAATTTTTGTAGTTCTTGTCTGCACTGTGTGCAGTGCTGGGATGTGCTTTAATTCGTTAGGTGGACTCTTTCATTGTCTCCCATGTTACTGATTCTGTAGGCATTCTGTAGTCTAATAGGATAAATGGATTGAAAGTTGGTAATTTTTAAGGAGGACCATGGAAGTTAAAGACCCTGTTTGGAGATTGCATTTGTGGGGTTGTGTTGCACAGCTCTTATTTCTTATCAGTGCACGTCCTTTGGTTTTATTGACTTTCATTAGAAGCAAGCTTACCTTCTTTTCAAGTAAGAGAAGTTTTATATAAAGAATATTTGCTAGTATAATGTAGGATTAACAGAGGAGACAACACAAAGTTTTACTGCCTTTTTTTCTTTTAATAGGTCTGAATGGACTTCTGAATTGAATACTTACAGGGTGGAGGCAGCCTGGAAACTGTCCCGATGGGATTTACTGGAAAATTATTTAGCTTCAGGTAAGTTATCATGATATAAAAATATTAGTACCTCATTGCATTTCTGAACAAGCGTATTTTTAGTTTAATCCTCTTGATTAATAGAGGCAGCTATTGTCATTGTTTTGGTTTGGGATTTTACTGGTTGGAGGGTTGGTTCTGACAGTCTTCGGGTTTTTGTAATTGTATTTGATTGTAAACTGTATAGTCTTTGAGGAGAAGTTTTGAGTGTGTGTAAGGCCTAATATATTTTGGATTTTTTTTGGTGGGGGGACTGCGGAGTGGCATTATACAGTGTTAGTAAAATTGAATTAATTAGTTCTGAGAAAAGCTTGTTTTTCCAGTAGTATGTTGAGAAAAATTAGCATGTTCAGATTAAGCTGATTAAAAAAACAGAGGGTTTGTTTTTTTCTCCCCAAAGATGCGAAGTCCACTACTTGGAGTGTCAGACTGGGAAATTTATTGTTATCAGCCAAGAAGAAAAATGAAGCAGCTTTTTATGAGACACTCAAGGTTGTTCGAGCAGAACAGATTGTGCCCCTTTCAGCAGCAAGCTTTGAAAGAGGATCCTACCAGCGAGGATACGAACACATTATCAGGTTTCTCATTTTCATGTCACTATTTTCTAATCCAGAAATCACATCATCAACTATGCAGTAGCAAGAATTTTGCATTTCCACGGTAAATGGTACTGATGTGCATTTTTTTGTCACCTTTTTTTTTTTTTTAATACTCACCCTACTGAAAACCTTTGATTAATTAGGAATTTATTCTTATCCCCCAAGAAAAGTATTCGCAATAAAACCGTTGGGTATAGTCTTTCAAAATCAGCAAGCAAGTTTATGTAAACATTTTTATGTAATTAAAAAAATCAGGTAATAAAACCCAGCAATCTAATTCCATGCTTGAAGTGGTACATATAGGCCAGTAACTCCATTAACTTAAGAGCATTGCTTTTAACCTGTATGGATGCCAAAAAGCACTCCCTTGCTCTATCCATTGAAACCCCATCCCCTTCAGTAGTTTTATTTTTTCCTTTATTAATAAACTTTCAGGTTGGCTCTAGTAGCCTAAAAAGTGAGTAGCCTTTTTATGATGAAAATAGATAATACTTCCAAGGCATTTCCAAGCTCAGGTTTGCAACTTCAGAGTGACAGCTAATAAAACTAACGGTATTTTTGAACAAATAGAATAACTTTATTCTAGTTAACAATTTATTGATTTTAAAATGAGATTTGTTGAAAATACCAGACTTTTTGAAGAATTACTGCTAAAAGTAATGGATAGAAATACTCTTTCTAAAGATTGACTTCCTCTCCAAGTGATCCTCATTGTCTCTGTGTTCTTGGCAAAGGAATATAGCCAATTTACAAATCCTTGATTCTGTTTGCTTGGTTTTGCTGCATTTTTGCTTTAAGGATAGCTTTTAGAAACAAAATGGCAAAAACTGTGTAGAATTTGCATATATCTCAAACAGCAATCAGTTCTCAACAATTTTTGCCTTTATTTTGCTGGCACAGGTTGCATATGCTGTGTGAGTTGGAGCACAGTATTGGGCCAATGTTTCAGCAACCAGATGGTGACCACAGCAGAGATACCCTGAATTGGTGTGCTCGTATTGAAATGACCCAAAACTCTTACAGAGCAAAAGAACCCATTTTAGCTCTGAGAAGGGCTTTGCTTAGTCTCAGTAAAAGGTGAGAACATGACTGTTTCTTGTCTGTGTTGTATTCTCAGTAATACTCCGCGTTTCCATGTGTGTGTTGGAAGAGAGAAGATAAAACTCTGGAAATTCATTGTAGGCAAAAGTAGTCCAACATATTATGTACCTTCAAAATAAGGAGGAGAAGTGGTGTCTGTAGGAAAGATAAGGGAGAAACAGGGAGAAAGTGTATTTGTTTCTAGGCCTAAATGGAAAAAAGGTGAAACAAATGTATTAAAATAATTTTAAGTTATCGTTAAGTAGTATATAATTTATTGAGAAACTCACTTTCTAATTCAACACATTGTGACATTTACTTCAGATTTTAAAATAGCATTCATGACTGAAATGTTCCATTTCCTGCAAAAATGTCTCTGCAGCCAGGATTACAGTGAGCTTGTTGGTCAGTGCTGGCTCCAGAGTGCAAGAGTTGCAAGAAAAGCTGGTCATCACCAGACTGCATACAATGCTCTTCTGAACGCTGGGGAATCTACACTCTCTGAACTTTATATTGAAAGAGCAAAGTGGCTGTGGTCCAAGGTAAGGAAAATAAAAATGGAATTTAATTTCTTACATGCAAGGAAATAATATTTTTAGTTTTCTTCAAGAAAAACAGGCACACAGCATAGGTAAAACAAGGTATGTCACTTGGGACTATCAGCACATTCTGGTTGCAGCTGAGCCACAGGAAGTTTTTACCTCCAGCTGCTACTCAGCCCTTTTCTGTATCTGTTGATTTTTCTGGCAGCTTACAGTTCTTAATAGTAGACCTCTCCTTAATTTGTTTCCTTTTAACTAAGAGGGTAAGCAGCAAACATGAGAGCAATTATTGTGGTACACCTAAAGGCATAACAATGCTGAGATAACAAGGGAATAAAAGAAGCATTTGAAGTCAGTAATACTCAGTTACCACAGCCAGAATGGCCTAGAACACTCTTGGGGACATAGCTCTGCCTTAATAACAACTGCAAGATGGAAGTTTTGCATCTCTCTCATTTAAAGTGTATACAATGTTCTCATCTTTCCCTTAGGGTGAGGTTCATGAAGCACTCATTGTTCTCCAGAAGGGAGTAGACTTATGTTTCCCTGAAAATAAAGCACCCTGCGATAGCAAAAACCAGCTCATCCATGGCCAGGCAATGCTGCTGGTGGGCAGGTTTATGGAAGAGACTGCCAACTTTGAAAGCAATGCAGTCATGAAAAAGTATAAGGTAATTTGGATAAGTGTTAACAAGACAGTAGTTTTGAATCCCTTAAGTAAGCTATCATTATGCTCCTGATGATGTCAGCCAAGTATAACAACAGTGGGATTAAATGGAGTATCAATGTGTAGGAGGGAAGTAGTTCTTCTTGTAAAGATTTAACTATCTTAATTAGCTTTAATGTGGCACACCAGTACAGGCTGATGGGAAGGCTACAGTTCCCATCAGTGAGAGCTACAAATACTTAATATAACCCTTTTAAAGGAAAAATCAAATTACAGGAGGAGCATGGCTTTTTTCTCATGCTTGCACAAATTAAAATTATTTGCTAAAATGTGGACTGCTCCAAATACACAGAATTGACTTAATGACATATTGCACTACTCTTCAGTGTTATTTCTCTCTCTGGTAGTGACTTACAACTGTGCTTTAAATATGCTTTCAGTCTCTGAAGAACTAGGAAAAGGGACACTTGGTATGTTTTTCTTGAACAACACAGCACTGCATGCTTCCTCTTGTGATGCCTGTGAAATACTTATTGGTGTTGATTAATCTTGCCTACTAAACCAGTAGGAGATGCAGATCTTTATGCTTCCTTAAAAGCAGCGTGTCTCCTGTGCAAGCTTTGGCATTTGATACTGTTAATAGTTGCTGCTGTCTTACTAAGTAACATCCTTCGGTAACAGTCATTTAGAGAAAAATCTAACTAATCGAATCAAAGGAAGGTTGAAATAATGGAAATGAAATTTCATTAGATTCTATGAAAATACTAATGCTCAGAAGTCTCTGCTGTCTAAGCATTGGCACTAGAAACAAGCCAGTGTTATTAGAGGATGGTTGTGCCACTCACCAAGTTATTTTTCTCATATATGTCACACAGTTTTTTGTTTTTCTTTAAACATCATGATTTAGAAGGAAAACAGAAATGTGAAAAATGTAGAAGCATAGATTCATTTAGGTCAGAAAGATCATCAAGTCCAACTGTTAAAATCCTGCTGTTTCATTTTTCAAAAAGCTAAAAGAAACTCAGTATCGAGTTAATCAGGATCAGAAACTTGATTATTATCTTCTTAGTGAAAGTATAATATTTCCTAGTTGAGGAATCCTATATCATCCTGTCTTGAATTATCTTGCTGTCTTGAAATCCAAAACGTATTTTAAAAACAGACTTGTAGTTTGTAGGGGCAATTATCTTGGGATAAAATTACAATTTTTGGAGTTACAGAGTTCACAATTAATACTTTTTTTGCATGTACTTTGCACAACATAACTAATACAAGAATCTTGTTTCTTGAGAATAATTTTTTTATTTGCAGCTTAGCATTCTCTCAAAAGTAATTATCTCATTTTGATTTTGTTGCAGGATGTTACGATTTTCTTGCCAGAATGGGAAGATGGACATTTTTATCTTGCAAAATACTATGATAAATTAATGCCAATGGTAACTGACAACAAGATGGAAAAGCAAGGAGATCTGATTAGATACATTGTTCATCATTTTGGGAGGTTAGAGGGGAACTTTGCTTAGTTTCTACAGAATGATGACTATTATACTGGGAAAAAACATTTTTGTAGGAATATATTGTCTTTCGCCAATTCAGACCAACTCACATTTTTGTGCAGTATTGTAAAAGAAACTGCTGCATGCTTCCTTTTTGTTTTCATGCCTAATTAAGTTTACTTCTCACTAAGTCTGTCCTTTGTCAGACAGTTACTTATTTCACCAGCAGTTTTGATTAATAAAACCAAAACCTTTGTATATTTGTAATTTTGGTTGTTGCAGATGCTTTAAGATGCTGACATAAATTTTTAAAGTTCAGAATGGAATGTGAAATTATTGGGGATGTAAAATTTGTATTCCTTCCAATACATACCGTTAACAGACCTTGGTTTAAACATGTAATCACAGGTCTCTACAGTATGGAAACCAATTCATCTATCAGTCGATGCCAAGAATGCTGTCTTTGTGGCTGGACTTTGGTGCAAAAGCATATGAATGTGATAAAGGTAAAACATTTTTTCCCAATACATAGTTCCTGAATATATTAATTCTTTTGAGTACATGGTTGAAAGAACAGTGAAGTATATCTAGCTACAGCTCTTTGGTTAGGCTTATTGCCTGAGATTGTATGGAAGCAAGAAAGTACTACTATCCTTTAAATTACAGGATGTTAATATGCCGGAGAGTATTAACTATTTTAATTAAATCCTCCAGTACTTTAAAAAAAATATATAATGAGATAGCAGTGTTCCTTGGAAACTGAAGTCAATAAACAGATTTAGGGAAAATCCCTGCATGTCACTGGTCACTTCTTCTAACTTGCCTCATGAGTGATGACTAGTGTAATTGTATACACTTGTTCCAGTAAACTGTTAGGCTTTGGGGCTTTTTTCCCATTTGTTTTGGTTCAGTCATTGAAGGAATTTTACTGAAATTTTACCAAAATGAGGGGGGAAAAAACTCGTGTTGGCAGGCAGCAGGAAAGTGCGTGGAACTAACACCAGAGATGCATCTTGGCTGGGAGATTTTTGTACAAATAAAAATGGCAAACATTGCCTGCAGGTCTGGAGTAAAGTTTGTGGAGACAGTTGTGGCTCCTTGATGTTGACCTCGTTCTGCACACTTCTGCCAGCTGTGCTTGGCTGCAGGCACATAAATCGTGTTCCTGCGATGCCGATGTGGGACTCGTGCTGGATCCTCAGGGGCAGGGGTGGAGATAGGAGCAGATGTGCTAATTTCACCCCACGTAAAGACTTCCTTCATTTCCTCTCCACTAAAGAACATCGGAATCCTTTTATCAGGCAATACATGGAGTGGGTTTTGTTCATTCTATGCCACTGCATCATTTTAGAGAAGTAATTTTAAGAATGTAATGAGATCTTTTCTGATACTGCCTGTCACATGTTCTGTGCTTGGTAATTTCCTGTTATTCTGGATAGTTAAATAGCATATGTATTCAGCCACTGTATGCTGTGTTAAAAAGAACTTCACAGCCTTGATTTAAATGCCTTTACATTTCCAGTGGGGAAAACCAGGAACATAGTGTTGTCCTTGTATCTTCCAGCCAGTCGTTCAGAACGTGTTCAAATGAAGCATGATCTTGCTAAGATAAATAAGGTGATTACAGAGCACACAAACCACCTGGCACCTTACCAGTTCCTGACAGCCTTTTCTCAGCTCATCTCCCGGATCTGCCATTCCCACGATGAGGTCTTCGCAGTTCTGATGGTGATTGTTGCTAAAGTGTTTTTAGCCTATCCCCAGCAAGCAATGTGGATGATGACTGCTGTGTCCAAGGTACCTTGCTGTGCATAGCTGCACCTTTATTAAGTTTAAAAAACTGTTTTCATCAGAGGGAAATGTAAACATAACCTGTTTAAGATCATAAGGAATTGAGAGTTTCAGTTGTTGTGATCCAGTGTTGTGGAAGAGGATATTGATGCCATCACTGCAAAATATTTTATTGCATTCTGAATTCAGATATTACAGTTTAAATGTTCCAAATTAGAATGCTAATAGGCACCTGAACTTGTGTGATGTATTAGGAAAGGAAACTTGAATAATAAATAGCCCATGAATTGTGTAATTATGGGCAACAGATTTTATTGCGTTTAATAATTGTGTAATAGTACTTTGAGTTTTATAATCAAGTAATCAACTCTGTTCCTTGATTAAGATAAGATAGATGTACTATTTAATCCAAATAGTTACCTGGCAGTAAGGTCATTCCCAAGCAAACTGGAAAGCATGGTGCATGCTATTTCTTTAAGGCTGGGGAAATGACGTTCAGGGTACACTGGCATATTCTTGAATATTGGCCTTTATGTTGTGGGACTCACAAGAATGGTTTCAGAAGAAATAATCCCCGCCCCCCCCAACCATACCACTTCTGTTCGTCAATTGGAGCACATCCTTCTCCAGATATTAAATATGACAAGCAGTGAGTAGAGGAAAGAATATTAATTACTGGGGGAGGGGGGATTTTTCAATTCATTTGACTGTTGTTTATTAAATTTTAACTTTTTTTTTTTTTCAGTCCTCTTACCCTATGCGTGTCAACAGATGCAAGGAAATTCTAAACAGAGCTATTCACATGAAGGAATCTTTAGGGAAATTTATTGGAGATGCAACCCGCCTCACAGACAAGCTGTTAGAACTGTGCAACAAACCGGTACTTATAAAAATGAACAAATTAGTGCATGTCATAAGATGATTCAAAAAGGCAAAAAGCAAAAGCTTCTTCTGATGGCTTTCATTAGCGAATTCATAACATTACTGCAGTTTAGCAGAAACTACACTAATTTTACAAGTTTGGGTTTTTTTACTTAATAAAAATGTTTTTTAAAAAAGTAGAAAATAGCTCTAAAGTGAGCACATTGTAAAATCTTTCAGTATGTTTCAGTAGGTTTCACAGTGCATGGGCTTTAAATTGGTTTGTACTTTCACATATAATTCATGCCCAGTAACTTTCACAAAGTTTTACTGTAAAAATAGACTGGTTGTGCTTTTATGAACAAATTATCTTAATAATAAAGGTAAAACTAAACAAACTCTTTCATTATTCTGTATTTATGTTGAAAGGGAAAAATACATCTGCCATAATGGCCATATATATATTTACTTCCTGATTATTTATTTGGAATGTAACTTGCTATTTTTCTTATTACTATAAGCATTTATTACTCTATTCTGTTTATCAGTTAATGTGTAATAGAATTATTCTTTTAAGTGTTTGTTAAGGGTTATTGTTAACTTTGATCAATTTTTTTTCAAGGTTGATGGAAACAGCTCAACGTTAAGCATGAGTATTCATTTCAAAGCACTGAAAAGATTAGTAGAAGAGCCCACATTTAGTGAAATCCTCATTCCCTTACAATCTGTCATGATACCAACTCTTCCTTCAATTCCTGGCACCCACTCTAACCATGACCCTTTCCCTGGATGCTGGGCCTACATTGCAGGCTTTGATGACACGGTAAGGCTCTAGTTGGAACCTGGGTTTTAACTTCATGTCAAACAAATGTAGTTGCAAATATATCTTAGTTCTCTAGAAATGGGGGAGTGAGTAGGAAGTGGTTTATTAGAATTACACACTTAATTTTGTATAATCTGATACAGATGTTAATTAAGAACTTCATTTTTCTCTAGGTGGAAATTCTCGCCTCACTTCAAAAGCCAAAAAAGATCACCTTGAAAGGTTCAGATGGGAAATCTTACATTATGATGTGTAAACCAAAAGATGATCTAAGGAAAGACTGTCGGCTCATGGAATTCAATTCCCTTATTAATAAGGTTTGATGAGTGAGACAATCAGATGCATTACACTTATTGACCAGGACAGAACACTGAACTATCTAATAAAAGAACCAACTTACCTTGAGATAAAGCTCACTGGAAGAAAAGTAAACTGGTGTAAAATATTTTATTTCAGCAGAAATCAGTAGCAATTGATAATGTATAACTTCTGACATACTTGTGAAAACAATAACAAAATATAACATTTTGCCAAAACAATTGCCTATTTCAGCAAAAATAGGCAGGAAAAGTTATTTACAATACATAAATACCTGCAAACTTTGTGCTTTCATGCTTAATATTTCTTGTTTAGTGTTTTGTAATATATTTTATAAAAAACAGGTAAATTAATATTTTCATACTAAAAGTGTTGCCATACTTCTTATTTTAGTTATATTTTGCTTCTCAGCAGTATGATTTGGGCTAAGGTACCATGTTTTCTGTGAGGTTAAAGCAAATGATAGCATCTCTGAAACACTAAAAGGCTTATTTCAAGTACTGCTTTTAAAGCCATGTACAAGTTAGGCAGTTTGACTATGTTATTTCAAAATCTTTTTTAAAATTTCCATTGGAGAACAGATACGCATTTTGCTTGTGTTTGACCTACTGCAGACTGTGAAGCTTAGACTTTTAAATTCTAGATTGTGTGATTGGAAAATAGAGATAGAATGGTAAATGCTATTGATCCATTTTGATCCCATCTGTGTTATCTGGTAACCTCATTTTTCTTTTGTGAACAGTGCTTAAGAAAAGACGCAGAGTCCCGTAGGCGAGAACTCCACATTCGAACCTACGCAGTGATTCCATTAAATGACGAATGTGGCATAATCGAATGGGTGAACAATACTGCTGGGCTAAGAAATATCCTGATAAAGCTTTACAAGGAGAAAGGTACAGAAATATATTAGACTGTAGTGACAGCTTTTTGATATTTTTAAAGGCTTGTATCTTAATAAGTAAATGAAGCAAATGGCAAGAATCAAGCTAAATTCTAGGAAGGTGCAGTCACATGTATTTTTAACTATCTGCAATATATTATTATTCATATGTGTGGTAGACCTTTAAATGGAAGAGAATTGATGCTTGCAGTGAAGTTCCTTACAAGAACTGATAACACACTCATCTTAATACTTTCTTGTAATAAGATGATGCAAATTGTTTCAGCAGCACTGCCAGCAGCATGGGGATATGTGTGCAGCACAGACATACATAATAGAGCAGACTGTGCACTTCTTCTTTAGATTTGATCTGTTATTTTTCATTTCTGCTACATTTGTGTGAGATAATTTAGGTAAATATATAATTGAATCAAGGTTGAGAGTACAGCAACGTTCCTGAGAAAAGATCAGATTTTTTTTTTAATTTCTTGTTTAAAAAGCAGATTTCTGATCAGTGTAATAAAATTTTGGGGAAAAATTTTGTACATTATCTGTGTGTGATATTCTAGGAGTTTGGAACTCCAAATGTAAATGAATATAATGAATGGCTTCATGAGGGCAGGGTTTTTTTCTGTTTGTGTGTTCCCCTTCCTCACTCTACCCTGTGGTGGCTTGTTTGCCAGGTCTTCTTTATCAGTTAACATAATGGTTTTTATAATTTACTTTCCAGAACCCCATAACCAACACATGCTATGGATTATTCTTCATTTGTTCATTTCTTTCAGCTCTGTGGAAATATTTATTTTCTCTGAATTACCATATTGTGATAGTACATAAAAGGCTTTATATTTGAGGATTTCTTTTGCCTAACTGAGGAAGTCTGTTGCAGGGATCTACATGACTGGGAAAGAATTGCGGCAGCACATGCTTCCAAAGTCAGCACCTCTGGCTGAAAAGCTGAAAATGTTCAAAGAAGTCCTCCTGCCTCGTCATCCTCCTCTCTTCCATGAATGGTTTCTTAGAACATTTCCTGATCCTACTTCATGGTCAGTGACTGGGCTTGGACTGGCTCAAGAACATGTCTTTTTTGTGTGTTTCCCTAAGCATTAACAATAGTACTGAATAGAGACAGATAAGCCAAGGAAGTGCCCTAGACATTCCCAGTCCTTGTCCCCACAGGTACAACAGCAGGTCCGCCTACTGCCGCTCCGTCGCGGTCATGTCCATGGTGGGTTACATCCTTGGTCTGGGGGACCGGCACGGGGAGAACATCCTGTTTGATTCGTTGACTGGGGAATGTGTGCATGTGGATTTCAACTGCCTTTTCAATAAGGTGAGAAACACCACTTGCTGAACTTGCTCTTTATTTTATATGCATGTAAGTTATAAAATTCTACTGTCTTGTTTTTTTCCACATTATTTTACTTTAACATAAAGCCATTGTGTTCTGTCTCTCACTTTGTCTCTTATTATACCCAACAAACAGTCTGGGATACGTAGAGTATGTGATCATTCTGTATGCTGCATTTAATGAAAGCCAACTTTTTGATTTAGCCACTGTCAATGACCTGATGTGGATACACTGAAATAGCCCAAATTCTAGACTGTTTATATTTTGTGATTCTTCTCTTTCCACTGTCACCTTCCAAACAAAACTATAATTGCTACATTCAGAATTCTGCTGCTGTGGAGAGTTTCTCTTTCTTTCTCACACAAATTCAGCACAAAAATTCCAATGGTTCTGTAAAAGTAAACAGCAGAAATTGTGGACAGAGTGGGATTTGGAGTTTTGGTGTTTCAGTTGAAAGATGCTTTTGGTGTGGGATATGTGGCCTTTTTAATTCAGATAAGAGAGGTAGAGATATTGTTAGGTTATTTCCTGTGCTTTCCTTTTAATAAGTGTAAATTGTCCTATATAACACTTAATTAAAAAAATGTTTTTTGCAACTTGCATATTAGGAGAAAAAATTAGTATTTTGCATGAGACTACAGAGCATCAATATACATTTAAGAACAAAATTTTATGTCCCATATTAATGTTTTAAAACATGGAAAAAGGTTATTTGGACACTGGTATCCTTTATCCACTGTAATTTCCCCTGAGCAGCTGAGTAGGACTGTGTCAGCCAGGAAACTGCCAGAGACAAAAATGAGGGGAAAAAACCCAATGCAAATGTTAATCTTTGCTTAAATAATGCTTAAAACACTTAATGCCCTTTTTATCAATGTACAGGGAGAAACTTTTGAAGTTCCAGAAATCGTTCCTTTCCGTCTCACTCACAACATGGTTAATGGAATGGGTCCAATGGGAACAGAAGGTCTCTTCCGAAGAGCCTGTGAAGTCACCATGAGGCTCATGCGTGATCAGAGGGAGCCCCTAATGAGGTGTGGCAACTGCTTTTGCTGCAGACTCCTAAAAGCTGCCTGTAATCTAAACATGGGAAACAGGAACTGCTGCCAGTTCCAGCATATGCCCATCGTGCAGCTCAGTCTCACTATGACATGCAGTTAAATATATGTTTATATATCTTGTTCTTATTTTTTTATTTTTAATTTATTTAGTGTCTTAAAGACTTTTCTCCATGATCCTCTTGTGGAATGGAGTAAACCTGTTAAAGGGAATACAAGAGCCCAGGTGAATGAAACTGGAGAAGTTGTCAATGAAAAGGTTAGTTTAAAATAAGCATAACCTGAGGTATGCAAAAGTCAAATGTCCATTTTGGTTCTATATGAGTTATATATTTTCTAACTGAAACCTTAACTGTCTTTATTTTTCTCTTTGATTTAAAAATTTCTCTGGTCATTCTTTATTTTCTTCATGTTCATAATTTTTATCCATAAAGAGAATTTTTTTAACTGATAAAAAATGTACTAATAAATGTTTTACTGATAGAAAATCTACTAAAGAACCAAACAAGCAAGCCTGCGATTCTCTTATTAGTGTTATTTAAATCAAGGACAACATCAGCAGAAGTGGTGGCTCTTGCTACTCATCACTCTGACAGTAGCACAGTCCTCCAGATGTACAGTGATGTTAACACCTGGAGTCCTTTCCATGTGTATTTTTGTGCTTTTCCTAAGTGGAAGTTTATTATTGAATAAATACTTGCCTTGTTACATGTCAAGGATTACTTGATTAAAATTAGGGTTTCATATGTGTTCTTTCTTTATTAACTGCTGCTGAAGACTATATTATTCATCTAAAATATAGCTTGCACAGCCTGTAATACTTATTATCTTTCCTCTTTGCAAAATTTCTGATTTGTCCCCTTTTTTTTTTAAGGACTATTTAATGAAAATAAATGTGTAATAGCAGAAAATACTTAGGGAGCACTGACAAACACAGTAACTAAGATAAGGACAAACTACAGTACTGAAGCTGTGTTACAACACAGAACTTAACTGAGCTATTTCAGCACAGAAAATCTCCTGGTTTTCAAACAGTTACTAACCAGGCTGCATCTACATAACTTCACTTTTAGTTACAAGACCACCCACATAGTTGTATAAATTAACTGCTTTTTCTGGAGAGGTGCCAATGTTATGCTTGGGCTTTAAAAGCAAGTGTGTGAGTATAACTGGTATGAACTAGCTGCTCTGGTGGGCCTCAGAACAGCTCATTTTGAGATGCTCAGCACTGCCTCTTTAATTAGACTTCTGCAATTTCAGTTGCTCATCATTTTGGCCTGCCTAAATTTTCTGGACTTAAATTTTATCCAGAATTCCAAGAACAAGGCTAGGAAAATGTTGCATTTATTTGAAAGTAACTGTATGAAATAAAGCTTTTTACCATCCTCAAATATATTTGTATAGCTCTTTTAGTCTCTCCAGTAACTTTTATCTGTAGAAATGTAAGGCAAAAGTTATAACTTGACCAATAATATAATACATTTTAAGAATTGTTTTTAAAAGTGAGCAGCCTTTATTTTCAATATATCTGGTATAGACATCTGGGTTTGGTATTAAATTAAAATACAATTTCAAACACGTTCTAACAAATACTTTTTTTTATTTTAAGAAGTGGAATTTCATGGATAGTAACAGTATTGGGGGTTTTTTTATTTTTTTCCAGGCCAAAACCCATGTCCTTGATATAGAACAACGGCTGCAAGGTGTCATTAAGACTAGAAACAGAATAAAAGGATTACCTTTATCTATTGAAGGGCATGTCCATTACCTTATTCAAGAAGCAAGTGATGACAACCTGCTCTGCCAGATGTATATGGGCTGGGCTCCATATATGTGAGATTTTTTTCCCTTTGGAACAATACCAGTCACAAGGAATGTAGCTGTAATATTGCTGGGATGTAGCTGCAATATTGTCCTGTAGATTGCCTTCTACAGTACAAAAGAACTTCTTAAAAATTAGACTATGCACATCTCTGCAAGTGTCTTATTCTGTCTATATAAAAATTTTTCACAATGTTGAAGGATGCACTCTGTAAACTACTGTATATTTTTGTAAAGATTTTTTTCTCATTCGGCTTACTTGTAGATTAGAAAATTACATTAAAGTTTAATACTGATATGATGTAAAGTGGTTCTTTGAGCTTGTTCTGCTCATATTCACAAGAGCTTTCTAAAAATAATTAGCATTTCCTTCCAGCAGAGACCTTGAATTTTGGTTTCGTTCAACTTTCTTCTGTGATAATTGGCTATTTCTTGGAAAATATTTTGGATCTTACATCTTACCAGAAGTAAACCGGTAAAGTTTTAAGCATGTTCTGAACTTGTTTCCTTAGCCTGCGCTGCTAAGAAACCCTCCTGAAGGCCCTGGCACACAGGTGGGTGTTGGAGGCCCTGGCCATAGGGCGATGCAGCGGCCAGGCTTTGTAGCTGTGACTGCAACGGGCAGCTCCCGAGAGCTCTGGACAGTCTGTCTGCTCCCCCTGCGGAAAAGCGTGGCCACAGGGACTGCTTCTCGGGCTCCACTTCAGAAACACTATTTTAACACAGACAAGAGTAGACTGAGTAAATACGGACAGAAGGCAAATACTAACTTACAGGAATGCTTCTTCATGTAGGGAAATGTGGGGGGAGATAGGGAATATTTTACTCTTTTACCCCTACAGTAGGCTATCATTAGAATTTTTGTACAGTGTCTTTGTTTCTGCTATTCTGAGAGACAAACAATCCTGTCGGGTTTTGATCACAGGCTTCCTCATCACAGGCGTGAGACTCAAGTTTCAGTCGTGTTCAGCTGAAGTCCAGAGGCTTAGGAGAGTAAACTTGAATAATCGGTTTGCAACTGGTTATAGTGGGTTGGTTTGTCTGTGAATCTAGCAGGTGGTCTTCTGAAAGTGTTGGCAATGTCCCATAAACGCGAAAATTTTTCCAAGTAAAATCTCTGGAACATAGTTCGGTATTTTCTGGTGAAGCGGGCGAGTGCTGGGGTTCTGTCCCTTTTCCCAGGCTTTATCAGTTTATCGGAGCGCACAGACTCGCCCGCAGAGCTGCCCGCACCACGCACTGCCAGCGCGGCTCCGCTGCCCGGCGCGGGAGCTCCGCGGAGGAGCCGGGGCGGGGGCGAGCGAGGGGCCGCCCGCCGGGTGTGCTGTGAGGGGCGGTGAGGTGGCCGAGGGGCGGTGAGGTGGCCGAGGGGCGGCAGCGCCGGCCGGGCC
>VZRE01005724.1:327914-366443 GCA_013396775.1 Cephalopterus ornatus | reverse complement strand
GCCGGGGCCGGCGGCACTCGCGCCCCTCGTTACGGCCGGCGATGTTTCCAGCAGTCCCGGACCCAAACTGCGCTGTTCCCGCAGGGAATGCCCAGCCGCGGCGTTCCCCTGCCCCGTGGCGATGCCCGGCTCGCTCCCCTGCTCCGGCTCCCCGTCGGTAGCCCCGCGGTGCTGCCCCGGCACCCGCCGGCCCCGCGGGGAGCCCCGCGTCGGAGTTTCCTCGTTGTTGGGCTCTGAAAAGTTACAGCTGCTGACGAAGGATGGCGCAGTAATGACGAGGGGAGGGTTTTACAGCCCTGTTGCGTTTCCTTGTTGTCACCTGCCTCGGGCAGTTTGTCTTAGCAGCAAAATGGGGAAGTATGTTCAAGCCTGGAAAAGGACGGTGGTAAATAATGTTTTTAACGGTAGGGCAAAAAAGTCTTGTTTTCAGAGAGGCCACGTTTGGTACCTGTTAGATACAAGCTCTTTATCGTTTTCAGGCAGTGTTATAGATGTGGTTTTATAGTCTGAGTAAGGATGTTTTTTAGAGGAGTGACAGTCGAGGGCATGCTTGAATATTAATACACTTTTCCTAAACAGCTGTGATTTTTAAAGATTAAATAGCTGTTGTATCAATGTAAGGAAGATGCCAGATTCAGGTGATTCCGAGCCTGGATATTTGATGCTTCCTGCTCATCTCAAAGCAGCTTTCAAAGTTTAGGTCTTTTCTTACGCTTTGCTTGGTCCCTCTAAAGTGTGTCCTGCTCTCTGTGTAGCCACGGGCAGCAGTGTGTGCTGGCTTTTCTGCTGTTTGCAGAAGAGACTAGGCTGCTCACTGGAGTTGTGGAACTTTTAACCTTGTGCTGAAGAACACGGCTGAAGCAGCAGTGTCTCCTTTAACCAGGGGGTTGCAGCAGGGGGTACAGTTGTAACGAGAGCAGGATTTTTATGAACAGTCATATTGGTGAATTAAAGAATAGGTTTGTTTATTGTTTGGTGGGGTTAGGAAACAAAGATAGTAACGGCCCTTTTACTTCATGTGTTTAGCGGTGTTTGTGCTCTATATGTTACTTGTGTACATTTGGGAAGGTTTTTTTCCTTTAAAAGAAAGTGTGACTGCTACAAATAGGGCTGTTAGAGGAACAGAAAACTAGAAAGAAAAAAAACCCACTTTCGGAAAGTGTGGGAAAGAAATTGATGTTATCACTGCTAACTCTGCTGCTTTGTGGTAATTGCCACTCTCCAGACTCCCAGGTGGCTCAGAGCACAGCTGAAGAGGCAGCTTGCAGTGGGCAGGGGAGGAACTGGCTAACTGGGAGAACCCTAAAGATCCTTAAGCTGGCTTTGCTTTGGAAATGCTGTTGGAAATTGTATCCTCAGTTCTGTGGTTTTTATTGTTTGTAGTGCAGCTATGGAAGATTGAATCAGTGAAGTGTGGGGGATTATAAAGAAGAAAAAATTATTTCTCAAAAGAGTGATTTTTGTTTGCTTTTCCCATTTACAATGTAGAAGATTGGCCAAGCACAGGGACAGAAGTCCTGAGGTTCCAGAAACAGCCAGGATAGGATGGGAATCTCTTCAGCTGACTTTGGTCACTGAGAAAAATCGTAATAACAGATTGCATGTGCATAACCAGAGCAGATGTTCTTCCTTAGCCTGTTGGTGTGCAGCAGGTTCCAGGGAGGTTTTCCCACCTCAGCTCATTTCCAGCATTCCTTGCTCTCGGCTGTGCCCCGGGCAGTGATTGCAGTGCTTCAGCTTCGCAAGTGGGGACTGACTGTGGCTTTTGCAGATTCCAGAGTTTGACAACTTATACCTGGATATGAATGGCATTATACATCAGTGTTCACATCCAAATGATGATGATGTTCACTTCAGAATCTCAGAAGATAAGATTTTTGCCAATATCTTCCACTATTTGGAAGTATTGTTTCGCATTATTAAACCAAGGAAGGTTTTCTTCATGGCAGTTGATGGAGTAGCTCCAAGAGCAAAAATGAATCAGCAGCGTGGGAGACGTTTTAGGTAAGAAGATGAGTTCTGACTCCCTCTTGAGAATAGTAAACACTTAAAAAACCCCACTTACTTTTTATGGCATACATTTAAGTAAAATAGATTGACTGGTTGTGCCTTTGACAGTGGTTTTAATTTGTAGTTAAATGAGAGTTACTACCTGTAAAAATGTTAAAATCAGGATTCCAAAAAGGAACATTTGCTTGTCACTTAAACTTTTCTCTGTGTATGTGGCACTTGGGGACAGGGGGAGCTTTTTCTTAGAAAATTTTCTGTGAAATAAATCTGCAGTGGAGCTCTTGCAGATGTTTCCACTGGCTTCATAACCTGGGAGCGTCTTTGGTATTTGTGAATGCTGGTTCTGGATATGCCTTTTGGTAACTGTAACGGAGTATTCTTTGACAGTCATGAAAGAAATGAAGTTTCGAATGAAACTCTGATTTCCTGTTGATCCCAGTTCCCAAGATACATACCTCAGATACAGAGCTGCAAGTAGATTCACAGTGTTACGAATTATAGTAACGTTTTGGGAGATTTGGAAGCTTTTTTTAAGATTGCTGTAAGGAAAGAAAGCCAGTGGTCAGAGAGCACAGGGTTGGTGAGTGAAATGCAACATAAAGAAAATGGGGAAGGGAAGAGAGAAAATATTTTCAAGCAACTGGACTTTTTTGTGGGGGTTTTTTGATGAGGTTTTTTTTCTTTAAGGAAAAAAGGAGGTTGAGAGGAAGTAGAGATTAAATAAATTCTAAACAGAAAATTGTAGCGGAATTGAGAGAAGGACAAAAATCTAAGACTTTCTCTATTTCTAGTTGAAATGGTTATGAAATCCTTGGCCAGGAAAGGCTGGGATGTTTTTTAGTTTCTCCATTACTGGTGATGGGAAATTGTTCACTCCCCTTGACTCCCTTGGTATTCCAAACCTGCTTCTTTGTTTCACTATGTTAGCTTTATTTTCTGGGATAGCATTTGCAGATGTTTAGATCTCAAGTATTCCAACTGTTTCAACATTAATTGCCCTTCATTGTGACCAGCCATTGTACAATCATCTAAATATTACCTGCATCTGAGTACTGACAGGTTATCATCAGTACTAGGAAGAAAAAGCTATTTTTAAGGCTTCTTAGTTGGATTGGAAACAAATTCAAACTATTCAGGAGTTAAATTTCTCTTCCTTTTTGTTTTAGTACTCTAAAAAATCAGCTGTATTTATTTTGTCAGTAAAGCTGTACCTAGGATATTAACGTTTGAATAAGATGATTCTTTCTCTGCTCCCTCTCCAACCCTGTTTTGGTTTAGATCAGCAAAAGAGGCAGAGGACAAAATAAAAAAGGCATTAGAAAAGGGAGAAACTCTCCCTACAGAAGCCAGATTTGACTCCAACTGTATTACACCAGGTAAGATAATTTCTCAGTTATTTAAATATAAGTGTTTAGATTTATGTTTTTGCATCTATATTTTGGTACTATTTTTCAGTCTTAAGGGTGTTTTTTAAAAAACAGAAGACAGAATCCATAAAGGCTTAAGCTGAGAAGAGAAGTTTTAGTAACTCATTAGGGTTGGAATATGGTCTCATTCTAAAAATTTTTTAGATTATTATGTAAAAAGTGAAATGTCTTAGGAAAGAAAAAACAGTTATCCCCTTCATATTTGACAGAATTTTTATTTGTTGGTTGAGTTTTTTTTTTCATACATCTAATATGTAAATGCAAACTAGTGAAAAGCTTTGTTTTTAACTTAGATTTCTATTTTCAGGAACTGAATTCATGGCCAGATTGAATGAGCATCTTAAGTATTTTGTAAATATGAAGATTTCCACAGACAAATCCTGGCAAGGAATAACGGTCTACTTATCAGGCCATGAGGTCTTTGTATTTTCTTATTACTTTATTTGAAATAAATTTTTATTTTATAGAAAAATACTTACTGCTAATTTTTTTTTGTGTTTGTTTCGTTTTGTCCAGACTCCAGGGGAAGGTGAGCATAAAATTATGGAGTTCATCAGATCAGAAAAAGCCAAGCCTCATCATGATCCCAACACAAGACACTGTCTCTATGGCTTAGATGCTGACTTGGTATGTGGAATTCAAATATGACAAACAACAGAAATTTATCAAGCATGTACATCTTTGGTATCTTCCAAAGCTCGTAGGGTTCTAAAATGTTATTAAACAAGCATGCAAACTTTTGAATTTGTAATGAAACACAACATCAGCATTTCTGTATACTGCTTCAGCGTTTAAAAAATGATGAAATAAGACCTTTCTAATATCTCTTTGCAATAGATAATGCTGGGATTAACAAGTCATGAGGCACACTTTGCACTCTTAAGAGAAGAAGTCAGATTTGGTGGTAAAAAGGCTCAAAGGTGAAGTGATTTAACTTTTATTTTATATGTGATGAGATTAAATCAAAAAGATACTGGGTGACTAAAACAGGTTTGTGTTTGGTAATTTGTCTGGGTTTTTTTATTGATCGCATACTAAGTTAATAAAGTCTTAGTTTATTTTTTTGGGTTAGAAAAGTCATGAAATTAGAGGAGACAACTTGTTAAATTGTACATTTAGACTAATTTCCATGACAAAATGTATGCTGTCAAAACAGCT
The DNA here is from genome assembly GCA_013396775.1 of Cephalopterus ornatus. Classification (NCBI taxonomy): domain Eukaryota; kingdom Metazoa; phylum Chordata; class Aves; order Passeriformes; family Cotingidae; genus Cephalopterus; species Cephalopterus ornatus. Next base: position 361,848 of record VZRE01005724.1, on the reverse strand, counting down.
GATAAAAAAATCCTTAAAGCTTTGGTGTGTTACACTTTCTTCTTCATATTATTAATGGGCAACACAAGCTGTAGTGACATTGTTTCCATAACTGTCTTGTGCAGGTACTGACTTTTTAAAATGTGTATATATGTATATATATATGAGGTTTGGTACTTGTAAGTTACTAGAATAATACTGAAATGTTGGCTACTTTATTCCATAAACAAATGGTAGGTTTGTTATTCTTTTAGTGCTACAATGAAGCCACTAAATAATGCATATGGAGCATATGTTCAACTTGAGCATGTTCTTTTCTTAGAAGAAGCATTTCAAATGACTGCAAAAGTAACCCAGCCAGTTTAGATGTGAATCTGTGTACTCACTATTTATTCACACTGGTTCTAACTCCTTAAAATTTGATGGGCTTGGTGCAAAGTTAGATAAATTTGTCCCTAATGGGGTAAGTACTTAGCAAATAGTTCCTGCAACATGGAACTGCACGAAGGTGCCCTGTTTTGTCTAAGTTAGCTGTTCTCCACACAGCCACATCTGGTGTTTAGGAGATTCTACTGCAAAATTTTATAGACCAAACCAGATTAATCCTGAAATAGATTCAAGGAAGTGTTTATACATTATTTCTTCTGTAAGGATACAATTCTAGTAAAATTTGTTGGGTTTAGGTAACCTTGGACTTATGTTAATATTAATGTTGAAAGTGTGTTTATAAATAATTAACTTGGTGTTTTGAATAATTTACAGAGCATGTGCACCAGAGGAAACCACATTTCATTTACTGCACTTATCACTGATGAGAGAATATATTGATTATGAATTTTCCCCAGTAAAAGTAAGTTCCAGTGGAGCTGAGATTGGAAAAAAATGTGTGAGATCTTTATGCAAAAATGATAATAAAAATTATACTCCTGGGGTTTTTTCTTTTTTTCCCCCTTTTTTTTTTTTTCCACCCCCCAGGACAAGATTTCCTTTGAATATGATATTGAAAGGATAATAGATGATTGGATCTTAATGGGTTTCCTTGTAGGAAATGATTTCATTCCTCATCTACCTCATTTACACATAAATCATGATGCACTGCCGCTCCTTTACAGAACATACATGGCTATCCTGCCAGAACTAGGAGGTAAGAAAACTAAGTTCAGCTGTGGAAAGTAGAAGCATTAACATTCCTGCCTTAATATTTATTGACCTTTTTAGCTGTGTTAGAATGTTTAGCATTTACTACACTTTCTTTAGACAGCCAGCAAGATTGCGTTCTGTTATCTGTGGGGCATTTAAATTTTAAAATTTTAAAATTGTTAAATTGTTAGTTTAAAAAACATACTTAATTTTCACAATAGGTTACATCAATGAAAATGGGCATCTGAATTTAGAACGTTTTGAGAAATATCTCACAAGATTGTCAGATGTAAGTAACTTTGAAATTGCACTGTATGGAATGGTAAAGTGTGTTGAATATAAACTCAATATAGTGCCCTAAAATAAACCAGACTGTAGTTTTAATGAACTGTTAAATGACTGTGTTTTCCTGGTGGTTCAGTCAGCTGTTTTACCATTTAGCAGATGGAATCCCATCAGTTGTTGTCTGATCTTATCATAGTATAAGAGGAAAAAGATTGAATCATTTGATCTACGCTTTAGCCAGCAGCTTTTAGTACTGCAAGTCAAATGAGGATTCACCAGTAGAGTCGTGGTCCTCAGTTCCCATGAAATGGGAAAAGTGGCACTAGTAGGCAAAGCTTGCCACAGGCAGCAATATTCTTTCCTTCCCCTGCTGGTACAGTTTCCAGTGGGGTAAGCTATGTCTGAAGGTCTTGGGGAGGAGCATTGTTTGCAAGTTTTTTATGAAAATCGTTGGTAAAGAGCAATGAAGCATTAGTATCTCTCAGGGGCATCAATGTTAGTCATGAACTAACTGGTGTACAGGAGCAGTCCTGTTGAGTGCCAGTGCATCCTAGAGATGAGGTGAGGTATAGGCCATACAGAAATGGAAAGGATTAAGCCTTCTGCTGAACTTGGAAGGAGGGGGAGAGCTGTTACCCCTGTGTTCAGCCCTGTCCTCTGGTTCTTGGCGGGAGCTATGACAGTGTTAGGTCTGTGGCACTAGGCTATAGTACCCTATATGTGTACTGCTTCTAGAGTTGATAGTGAAGTGTGAAAGTTATTTAACTCTTTTTATTACCCCTTGCTGCCTTACTGGAAGTAAGTAACTTATGGCTTGGCTCTATGTTACATATTACTGAGAAACAAGATTTTTAGTATTAATCTATTGTAGCTCTAAGGCAAAATGTTTATGGACAGATGACTCTACGTGTAATCAAATGCACTAATAAAAAGACATTGTTAATCTAGCATTCTGAATGTGACATCCCTTAAATATTTGCAAACTTACTTTAATCTTTCTGCACAGTTTGATCGTGAACACTTCAGTGAAGTCTTTGTAGACCTAAAATGGTTTGAAAGTAAAGTGGGCAATAAATACCTCAACGAGGCAGCTGGTATTTCAGCAGAGGAAGCCAGAAAAAATAAACAAAAGAAACAAAAGGTGAGTGTTTTACCGGCAGAATTTCAGAAAGTAGAATGTTACTTTTTGCAAATCAGTATTGTGATCTTAGACAAATTAAATGGCATAAACCTCTGTTTTGAGATTTTTTCCAAATCAGAAAAGATAGTAAAACCAGTATGCATTGATGATTGGGAGTGATGAAATGGTCAAGTCAAGGTCAGGTTCTCATGAATATGGAAATCTTGTAAACCTGTAATTTAATGCTTTGCTGTTCCTCAACAGCAGCAAAATGTACTTCTGGGTGAGTTACGGACAAATCTGCTCCACTTTATAATTTTACTTTTCAATGTGGAGCCCACTGCAAGTTTTACGTATTCCAGGTACACTGATAGATGAGTCAGGTGTGTCTTAGTATTGGCCAATTATTTGACAATGAGTAGGTAAATAGTAATGTCGTTGGTGTGAGCTATCTTAGATTAGTATTAACTAATTAACTAGTAAACTTGCAATTCTAAATATAACTAATTAATAAGGAACAGCACCTTTCAAGTATCTTGTCTCTGCCCCAGTGTCATGTTCCCCACCACCACTTCCATTGGCTGCCCTTCAATATGTGCCTTCAGCAGGGTGTAGAGTAGCAGCAGAAAACTCTTCTCAGTTTAATCTGTCACTGTATATTGTTATGCTGATCTTTAGTGCACTTTGAGGTTTGTAAGGGTGAGATGTTAATTTTTCCTTTAATAAGATGTGCTGTGTTTGTGGTTGGCTTCTGATTTGTCCCAGAAGTTTGGAGCAGCTGTGTAGTATTAGCCAGCCCACCTGACTGATGCTTTGAATGGCAGTGACAGCCAGGAGCTGGCACACCTCAGGTACAGGGCGAGGGGGCCAACCTCACAACTCTACTACTCAGTGCTGGACACGAAAGACTGTGCAGTGTGGGAATGAAGTGAATATTTGGAGTCTTTGACTCTCTAAAACACAGTTTCTTGTATCCTTACTTCACGCAAAAGTAATCTGAACTCTTCAAAATTTACTGAGGGACTTATGTTGGACTTATGGATTTATGTTGGACTGCATACTGGTGCTGTAGCACAGTGCACAATGTAGGTAAAAATGCTTAAGTGTGTACTGAACAGTTTTGGAAAATAGTACCATTTTGGAAAACAAATATTCAAGTATTTTTTTTAGAGGTAGTTAGGGTTTTATTTGAGGCAGCTCCTTGGTCTAATCTGTCCTTTTGTCTGATTGAATAGTTTTCTCTAAGCAATTGTAGGAGAAAGAAATGGGGTTTATAATAATAGTATTTATACATTTTGATTATAACATTTTGAGTTGCATATTGAATGAGGTTTCTGCATATTAACCTGTATTTTTACATTATCTCAAATATTAATCTAATAGGCTCAGGAAAATTCTCTATCTTTGGCTGCTTTAGAAAAAAACGGAGATGAAGTGACCCCTAAAAGTAAGTGCAAATAGTTTTTCCATATACATATAACAAAACCTCTAAGTTAATATGTGTGAAGATTTGGAAGAACTGTAAGAATTTCATGTCAGAGAAACCTTAATCTAAATGCAAGACTTTTGTAGTCAACTGTTGGGAAGTGGAACTGCTTTGGAGAGAGAGAGAGTGGGGCTAAAGCTTTTGAGGGCTTCTTCCCTGGCCTGAATTTCTGTGATGAGTTAAAGGAATGAATGAGCAAATCTTCAACAACATTATGTTTTTAATAATTGTATGTCTAGGATTTTTTGTTACATAGTGGGGACAAATGAACAGATTTTTCTATGGCTTTAGGGGTTTTGGTTGTGGTTATTTTTTAAACTTTTAGAAAATATTTTTTGCTCATGTTTTGAAATTAATTGTCAAAGATATATGAATAATACTCCATGATATAAGATGGTGCTGCTGAACATAGTTAAATTTTAAAATCTATTTTAGTGTTTTCTCAGATTTTTTTCTGATGGCTTATGTTATCTTCTCTGCTCTTATAATTCAGCAGAGAATTATAAAAAATTATTAAAAAATGGGCTGCCTGCCTTGAAAATTCCAGAATTTCTCTGGGTAAAAGATTTTGTTTGATTGTGTCGTGTTCCTTTCAGTGCAAGGAAGGTATGAGCACTTATAACTTTGAATCGATAAATGGGATAAAATTAAGTCAGTAAGTCAAAAGCAATTGGTTTTAAACCTATGGTAGTAGAGAAGTGAACATTAATCCCTCTTTTTATTTCTCATGCCTGCTTTTTTAGCCATGTTGGAAGATGAACCAGAAGATGATGATCTGTTTGAAACTGAGTTTAGGCAATACAAAAGAACTTACTATATGACTAAAATGGGTGTAGAAGTAGTTTCTGAGTAAGTGTATATTTTTCTTCTCTCTTTTTCTAAACCCTAAAGACAAGCCTTTTAAAATATCTATTAGAGGGACTATTTACAAGAGCAGGTAGTGACAGGACAAAGCATAATGGCTTCAAACTGAAAGAGAGTAGATTTAGATTAGATAAAAATGAATAAATTCTTTACTGTGAGGGTGGTGAGGTCCTGGCACAGGTTGTCCAGAGAAGCAAGGCCGGGTTGGATGGAGCTCTGAGCAACCTGGTCTAGTGGAAGATGTCCCTGCCCACTGCAGAGGGGTTGGAACAAGATGATCTTTAATGTCCCTTCCAACCCAAACCATTCTGTAATTCTAGTACAAGACAGAATATTCTTCCATGTTGAAAGCAGAGAACACATGTAAGACTGCTGCAGTGGTGATGATTTTGCCTAATGCAACAAGAATTGCAACTCAAGTTTTCTGTAATAGGTATCTGAGGACCAAAGAGAAGAAGTCCATTAGGATTAAGTGAGTCTAGAAAATCATGTATTAGGTTCCCAAAATGTGCTATCTTCATTTCTGTGTACAAGGTGCTAAGTACTTTTTGTAGACCACTGAAAATTAATGTCCTTCCTTTTTCTTTTAAGTGACTTCTTGGCTGATCAAGCTGAATGTTATGTCCAGGCAATACAATGGATTTTGCATTATTACTACCATGGAGTTCAATCGTGGAGCTGGTAAGAAAAAACATCAAATGAGAAACTGCTGAAAGATAGTGATATTTCACCTTGTATGCTGGGAACATTTCATGTGGTTTGGTTTGGCTCTGATCTGTGAACACTGCTGGGCTATAATTAAGTAACTTAAGAGGTTTTTTCCTTGCAGGTATTATCCTTATCATTATGCACCTTACCTGTCAGATATTCGCAACATCAGTGAACTCAAAATCCAGTTTGATCTGGGAAAACCTTTCATGCCATTTGAACAGCTTCTTGCTGTACTTCCAGCAGCTAGCAAAGATCTGCTACCTAAATGCTACCAGGTAGGATATAGAATCAAACTGCGTTATCTACCTATTGCTTACTGGTTGTCTGCTTTATTGTATTTTACTCTTTTGATGTTTTTGCATGTCTTATTAATTATATTCTATCTCTGAATTTTAGGTGTATGGGTAAATATTCTACTTGTTACTATTCTTAGTACGTTGTAAAGGTAGTAATAAATAAAAAGTTTTGCATTTGCTAAGTAATTTCTGACTAGGACAATTAAGTATTAAATTCCTGTACAGCCCTGAATTGGTTTTAACACCAGATGTCCTCTTGTCTCTTCCTAGTTAGTGCTACATTGTCTCTGATATTGTCTCTATTGTATTTTCCTAGCATTTGATGACTAGTCAAGACTCTCCTATTATAGAATATTATCCACCTGATTTTAAAACTGACCTAAATGGAAAACAGCAGGAATGGGAAGCTGTGGTATTAATCCCATTTATTGATGAGGTAAGTTCTTTCAGCATCTGCTGTCTATAAAAGCTTCATAACAAATCTGTTGACTTTCTTAATTAATCAACAGACAAGCAATTAAATGGAAGTTTAGATTTACACTTGATAAGATCAAAGAAAATTGTACATGTTTGCTGCCTGGGGAGTAAGTCTAGATTAAGTTACCACAAGCAAAATTAGCTTCAGGATGCAGAAGTCCGAAGTAAAGGCTGTGGACTTTGTGTTGTTTGTTAATGTTTTTAACTAGTTATTCAAATATTTAGTTTCAGATTCTTTGAGGAAAAAGAGTTCTATTCCTATATACACAGAAAAGTATAGAATGTCTGTATGTAAAATAAAAGACACTTGAGAAAAAAAAGTGTATTTTTACAGGAAATCTCCTCACATGAACACCAGTAACAGGGCACATTAATGGAGAGGAATAAAGTAATAATTTTCCTTTTGCATATAGGATAATGGTGTTAAATAAGGCTAGACTGTGGAAACAGATTTGCAAAAAGGTGATCTTTATTCTCCAAAGTCGTGCCATGGTAACTGTCCTATTTTTGGCAGAGAGCTGGGACAGGAGGAAGGGTGAGGCGGCACTTGGAAAATGAGCACATGAACCAGAAACTGCACACATCCCCTTTCCCAGGAGAGGTGTTTCCATGCTCATTTTTGGTGCCAGTTTCACTCGTACTAATTTCTGTGCCATTTAGAAACGACTGCTGCAGGCCATGGAGTCCTGTAACAAGGGCCTGAAAGAGGAGGAGAAACGAAGAAACACTCACAGTCCTTGCCTGATGTACTGGTATGAGAAAGATGTTGAATTTCAGTACCTGTCACCATGGCCTGAGAAATTCCCTGCCATAGAACGATGTCACACAAGGTAACACTGGCACAACTAGTTTCAAGTAGGCTAAAAGCAGTTGGAATACTTTTTTTAACATTTTAACCAAAGCTTGCATATGCCAATATCTGCGCTGGAAAATGTAAAATGTTGAATTAGATGTTACTTGTTTTGGATGGCACAGTAAAAGTATTTGTCCCTTCAAATATTACTTTGCAAAACAGATGAACCAATGCTAAATCATTGAGAACGATCTCGAGAATTACTAAACCTCATATGACACAGAGGATGAAAGACTGGTACAAATACCTGATAACTAGTGATGGTTTATCAGCATGATAATTCTAGAGTTTTTAAAAATGTAAGCATTTGGATAGAGTGCAGAGTGGAACACAAGTGTGTTTTTCACCTTTCTCTCTCTGAAAGTAGCCAGCTTTATTTCACACAGGCTGACGTTCCAAGATGAAATGGAAACATAAACTTAATAGTAGTGAGACTTAAAGCAGAATAGAGGAGGAATGCTTGTTGCTGAATTACAGTCAGTGAAGAACGAATAGTTGTGAAGATGAATGATACGATTAATACCATATGGAACCATTGCTAGTTTAGAATTTGATAATAACAGTTATTTAAAATAAGGCGTTTGGCATGTATCATGAAGTTTTGTCTTTCTCCTAATGAATTGTCTCTTCATAGCAGTAGCATGGGGGGTTTTTTATAGTCTTTTCTGTAGATTCCAAGTGACTTAAATTAATTGCTGGGAAGTCAAAGGGTTTGTCAATTAATGAGTATTTGAATGAGTATTGAGCTTTTTCTAGAGCTGAAGGTCAATCTGTATGAGCAAATGTTGTGCTACTTATTTTTAGGTATAAAACAATTCCTTTGGATGCTTGGCACGTAGAAATAACCCACAATAAGATAACTAAAATCAACAAGAGTGCATTATATTTTTGTGGATTTCCTACTTTAAAGCACATTAAGCACAAGGTAAAAGATACCTCTCTTCTGACATTTCAATTGTATTTAATAGATAACTATGTAAGAGTTCAAGTTTTATGTGCTGTTTTGTTTTTACCCAGTTCTATCTTAGAAAAAGTGGTGTACAGGTGTTTCAGCAAAGCAGCCATGGAGAGAACATGATGTTAGAAATCATAGCTGGTGAGAACTCCAAAGATCAGGTAAGCATTCAGCTCTTAACAAAGGACCGAAACCATACAAAAATCCAAAACCAACCAACCAATCAAAAAAACCAGGCAAAAAACTTGTCATAAAAAGACTGAATTTGTTAAATATTTAGATTTGAAATGCTGTTTATTTATAGCTTCTTAATAGTGTATTATATATGGAAGAAAGCTTATAGAGTAGCAATGGAAAAAGTTAAAAAAAATTTAAAACCCAAACACTTCTTAAAAAAGAATAGTTAAACATATTGAATTTAAAAGAATACCTTTAGATTTTTTATAAAACTTTATTTAACCAGTCTAGTAATGCTTGATTTCAAACCAAACTGTATTTATGAGTTTTTAAAATTTGGTTAATAGGAAGGAAGGTGGTAGCCAGCTGTATTCTCCAGGCCATAGAATTAATTGCACGAGTAAGAACTCTGGAGTTCTTAGCCCCCAGCACGAAGCTGAGACCATTAGGTGGTCATATGTGAGAACATATGTATATATTCTCAGTATATATTTTGAAAATATCAGCTGAATCAGTTCACTGAAAACATCGATGGTACTTGTTTGCTCTGCAAGTTTTGTTGACTGTTGGAATCAATAGTAAAAAATAAAGTTTGTTAGGATGAAAATGCTAAATTTGTGTAGGAAACAGTTTAGGATTTTGGGTATCTACTGAGGGATTTAAATTTATCCAGGCTTCACAATGAAGTGTCAATCTCCTTAGCAGAGTTTCTGGCATTTCCCTGTGGTAACCTTTGGATGTCCTTGGATGAGGGTTTGGTAGCTGACTAATGAGTGGTATAAATGCAGTCTCCAGGCCAACGCTGTTTGACTTTTGTAGCTGAGTGTGTTGACACTTTTTCAATGGCCCCTTCTCAACAGCAAAGTAGACTTAACACTTTCCACTCAAATGGGGCTGTTAGTTAGAGGAATTAGAGGGAAGAGTCGAGGTAGCAAAAAAAAATGCAGAAAAGAAAAATGTTTCAGAGATAAATAAAACCAGGAAAGGAGAGAGGAGGGAAACAATGTTATAGGATCTTACAGCAGAGAGACAGAGGGAATGCGTATTGAAGATACATAGCAAGAAAAATTAAATAAGCCAAAATAATATAATAAAAAATAGCAGAAACTCATTAGAAAAACCACAACATAACCTGAGATTAAAATTACAGATGCTACAAAGTCATGGCCATAAGTGCTGTTCCTTTATTTCAGTGAGATACAAAAGTAAAATCTATGGTACAAAATATTTCTCTAATCTCAAACTGTCATTTTGATTTTTGTGTCCCAGAGACAAAAATAGTTCTAAGTGATTTAAACAAAGTAGTACTCAGCCTATATCAGAAATGTAAATCAGTCCAGGTCTTACACATAACATATCCAGCATGCAAAGAGCAACACTTCTGATCAGGGATTGTGTAATCTGTATCAAATATATTTTCATAAGATAAAATGAACTCTTTGTTCTGCAAGAAACCTGTTATTTAACTAGAGTAATTTTTATTTCAAAACCAGTTTGAAAATACTGTAACAAAAATCTTTTAATATGTTAAACAATTAGTAATAGTAACTTCTGGGGTTTTTTCAGATGGTGGAAAATGTTGCCAGTTTGATACTTGGAAAGCGAGTTTTTGTTAACTGGCCCCATCTTGAAGAAGCCAGAGTTGTGGCAGTGTCAGATGGAGAAACCAAGTAAGAGCTGTCTGATGCAGAGTTATTTGTTCTCTAGTTTTTGAATTAAGTTCCTTGGGCTGTACCAAAATGTTGGTTTCATCGTCACGCTAACAGCAGATTAGTCCAGATGTAGCAAAGGCTGCTTGGTGGGAGAACCTTTGTCTAGCATTGTCCTGAGGTTTGTTGGCTCTGTAGCAGTTCTAGTCCTTCACTATTTTTCTGTAGTTGTAGAAGCCTGGGAGAGCTCATTCTTAATTTTGAGGGGAAAATGCGTGCACAGCAATCCACACAGACAATGTTTCTATACAACCTTCCTTTCAGCACATGTATTTTTGATAAAAAAATATTCTGTGTGGCCTGTTGTGGAAGGGATAGAGAAAATGATGCTGCAAGTTTTCTATATCCTTAACAAGTAATTTCTGACTGTTCTAAGTTTTCCTCACAACTGGTTATGTCTAGATTAATCTTGTTTGGTTAAATTCATACCTGTCATAATACTCTCAAGGTTTTATTTGGAAGAACCACATGGCACACAGAAGCTTTACATGGGGAATGCAGTGCCCCCAACCAAAGTGGCTTATGTTGGAGATAAGGAACAAAGCATGTGGATAAAAGAAGTTCAAGGCATTTCAGAGCAGTAAGTAACTTCAACAATGAAAGTGTAACTTTGCATTTTATACCTTAGCTGTGTTTTATTGCTGTATTACAGACCTAAGCAGCATAGAAGAGCTGCTGCATACTTGATGATAAAGGTTAATTGAGTCTGCTGCAATTTTTAAAAAACCAACACAAAGGAGCTTATGTTGAAATTTCAGAATATGTGGAGTTAGGCCCTAGGTAATTAAAGTTAGATGCTATTTCAGAAGAACTCGAATGAATTTCAGTATTTACTCTCCCTCTCAATTTTCCGTTCTGGTGTTAGTCATCTTTAGTTGTAGCAAGTATATAGAATGAAGTCATACAGTAACAATTGGCAGCTCAAATACCTTAGCATTTGAATACAGCTCTTGCACTTCTAGAGCGTGGGTGCCCAGTGGAATAGAACTGAGTTACAGTAGTTCGGCATTTTCTTATGTCATTAGAGTTGAATGCCTTATTAAACTGACCTCTTCCACTGTAAAGATAAAATGTGCTTCAATTAATATACTTAGCTCCATAGTGATGGCTGTGCAGTTGGTTAAGCCATTTATTTTGGATATTTTTTGTAAAATAGGAAGCAAACTATTAGAATCCTCTTTTAAGGAGGGGGTTTTTTTTTAATTTATTTTTACTTCAATAAATTAATTCTACTGTCTTGGTTCAGTTCCGTTTATTGTAATCAAACTAAATGTTCTGCTTTGTATTCAGCTACCAGAGAAGAAAAGGAATAATTATCCATGAAACATTAGTAGTTGTATATGCTCAGTTACTCACTGGGAATAGATATCAACTGAACCAAAATGGAGAAGTTTATTTGGAGAAGCAGTGGTCCAAGCAAGTTCTTCCTTTTGTTTACCAAACGATTGTCAAGGTAAATATACGAGTTCAGTGTCCTCTTCTTTCAATTATTTCAGATTCGAGTAATGTTTTTGGAACTGAAAGGAATTTGAGATTATAAATTTTGTCCTTTTCATGTAGGATATCAAAGCCTTTGACTCTCGTTTTTCAACCATCAGAACTTTGGATGATTTGTTTCCTCCTGGAAGCACAGCCTTCATGCTGGGATCTCCTTACTACGGCTGCATGGGAGAAGTTAGTTCCAGTAATTTAATATTTTTTTCCCTGTAGATTTCTTTATTTGTAAACCTAAAATAGTCTTAAGATGTTGTGTGACAGTAGTGGTCATTTGCCAGCTAAAATTTTGAATCTAAGATTCCCTAGTGGTTTAGTCAGAGGAAGAGGGGTTACTTCTGTTTTCCCTGTCATTGTTGCTGGCAGAGCAAAAAGCATAGCAGGAATGCAGGATTATTTTTATTAATTCTTTGGGATAATTTGCAATACATAGAGTTCCCGTTTTGTACTGTTTTCAGTCCTGGATTCCTTTGATTTAATGCTGACTGATTGCCTCTCTGAGGATGCAGTGTACAGGCCAGGGCAAGGTGATGAATCCCAAAGTATCTCTGTGCCTACTGCAGCAAAATTGTTGATCAAGTAGACTACAAGGTCTAGTATCCAAAGACTGCTGGTTTTGAATAGCATTTTTAATGTGTTGTTTCTCTCTCCAAGGTTCACGATTCCCGTGATGTGATCAGAGAAGGCAGAATTCGTGTAGTTTTTAACATTCCCTGTGAGCCCCAGCTTGATACTTTAATACAGAACCAGCATGTAAGTGCTTCTGCTTTTCTGGTAAAAGCTTAAAGCATGTATCAAATAGATTTTGCAATGGTAAATGTCTTTAAGGGATGTTTCCATATTATTCGTCTGCCCTTTGTATAAAAATCCTTATCCTTCAGGAATTGCCAATGTTTTTTATTTGTTTGTTTTAAAGAAATATTCTGTGAAATACAATCCTGCATATATTTTGGCCAGCCGTCTTGGAGTAAGTGGATATCTTGTCTCCAGATTTACAGGGAGTATCTTCATTGGAAGAGGATCAAGGAAGAAGTAAGTTCTCTTTGTGAATTTTGACAACTCTACAGAATTTCGGCTGTGTTTAAGTGCTGTTCTTATCAAGTGTATGCGATTTGATGATGTGAAGCTGTCTTTAAAGTATGTTTGCTGTAAACTAAATTGATAATACAGTGTGTTTTTCTTCTATCATAAATGTGTTTTTACTTTCTGTTTACTGGACAGTTCTGTTTGCTTTAATACTGTAGGCAGATATAAAACTGATCTTCCTGGTTAGCTGTTTGCATAATTGAATTAGGAGTCTAAACTGACTTTGCCACACTGAGAATAAAAAAGTGGAATTGGGATCTAATTTACTGTACTTATCACTGCTAGTATAAAGGGGTATTAATTGTACCTGTAACTTCTTTTAAGAACTAGTTAAGACTGCTTAAAATATATAATGGAGGCAATCCATGTAGTCCTCTGAATGTCAGAATTGTGGTTTCCTAGGACAGATCTCTAAAGATCCGTTTGATGCATGAGCATCTTCTTGTGATCGAATGTCTACATTTGTTCCTTACTGATTGCTCAAGGGCATTCTTCTACAAATTGGTAAATGCCAGGTAGTTTTGATTGACTAAATCTCAATTATAGAAGAGGGGTAAAATATTTTCTACCCTCTTTTACAATAAAGTTTGGGCACACAGGTGGACAGCTACCATAGCACAGCTTTTGGCCTGGAACATTTTTGACACAATGATAACTAGTAAACAATACAGTGAATTTAATTTTTCTCTTGTTTAAGGCTGAGAATGTATGTTTTTGTGGGTTTTTTTTAATCTATGTAGACACACATATGTTACTGCAAGTTGATGAACTTTTTCTTGTTTCCAGTCCTCATGGAGATCACAAAGCAAACGTGGGGTTAAACCTGAAGTTCAATAAGAAAAATGAAGAAGTTCCTGGCTATACCAAGAAAGTTGGAAATGAATGGATGTATTCCTCTGCAGTAGAACAACTACTTGCTGAGTATTTAGAAAGGCAAGTATTGGATATGAACTTCATCCAAATTATCCGCCTTTGTCTCAGGCTTTGGATTTTGTCCTCTGGTCACAGTTCTTCTAAGAACTGATGAGTTTATTTTTGGACATTGCTTGATGGAATTTCTTTTATTCCAGTTTTCTCCTTCTAACAATCCCTTTTTCCAAGGAGAATCATATTTTGGGATAGAGTAATTTTGCTAACAGCTTGCCTTTGACCAATAAACAGTATGACACTAAATTAAGTAAAAAATAATTCTTCTGGGCTCCACAAATTTTGAAGCCCATCAGACTTTGTCTTGATGAGGCTTTTTTGTGGTCTATGTTGATGTGAAACAAAAGTTATCTTCCATTTATTTGTTTTTTCCAGGGTACCTGAACTATTTAATTATGTAGCCAAGAACAGCCAAGAAGATATCTGCTATGAAGATGATATTTGGCCTGGAGAGGATGAGAATGGGTAAGCCATCTTGCTCCTTTTTTTTTTCTAGAATAAGGAGAATAAAGTCTGACAATTTTGAAATTGGTAGTGATTGTAACAGGCTGCTTTGTAACTGAAGCTTTGGTGTTCCTTGAGCAGCATCGTTACTCAGCAATGACTGAAAAACTTTCCTGAATGCTGGACATCTCAGTTGTGCCGTGCAAGTTTCTGTTTCAGACTCCAGTCTCAAGTCCAGTAAATCTAATTTTTGATGTCTGCATCATAACTCTTGCTTTTAAAGTAACCCTCAGTAGGCACTGCTATGACTAGTCATAAAGATAATTTTTGAAAAAAATAACCAATAATTGTTGTAATTGTCTAAAATCACTTTGAATTTGAAAAATAACTCTTACAGAATTTAAACTACTTTGCCCATTTTTAGTACTCATTTAGTCAGTTCCATAGGAGACAAGTAGCAGCCTTGGTTCCAGATACAGCGTGGTCACATGAAAAGCTTTAATTATCAGGTGGTAGGACCTGTCCACGGGCTCCAGGCAGTAAGTCTGTGTGACACTGGCCCCCACAGGACTCTTGCCAGGTGGATATACTGTTGTGGGGCTCTTGTCTGAGAGGAATCTCACGTTTGTGCTCTATTTTAGCAGACAGGCTTGCCTTCTGAAGTTCTTTCTTACAGTGTTGTGAAAAACTGCTGGTCACAGAACCTGTAATCACATCTGGACACTGTGTTTTGATTGGATGTAAACATAATTTGCTGAATACTTTTAATTAATTTCATAATTTTTTTTTCTGAAACAAAACTTTAGGCTATGGTTTTGAAACAGTATTGCATGATTCAGATTTTTTTTTTTTAATTCCTGCTGTAAACCCATGCAGAGCTCTTAGGTTCTCTTACTTTACGAATATATACAAGCATTGTGGCTGATACTTGACTGATTAAATTAGGGAACGTGGTAAAATGCCTAGTTCATGCAGTTAAAAGCTTTAATTCATGTCATTTTTTATTCAGAGCTGAGAAAGTACAAGAAATTGTTGCCTGGTTAAAGGCACATCCTGTGTCTGCTTTATCTCGCTCATCTTGTGACTTGCAAATTTTGGATGCAGCCATTGTTGAGAAAATTGAAGAAGAAATAGAGAAATGCAAGGTATGCAGCTTGGTGAGCAGGGGTGAACCAAAAAGCAGCTGCTCGTTATTTTCCAATGAATTAGAAGAAGACCATTGAAGATTGCGTCTTATTCCAAGGAAAAAGGATATAGACTGTAATGTAAATTCTGAACTTTTAATGTGAATTACCCCAGAAATTCAGAAGAGCTCATTATTCATCTTTGTAGTTGGCTCACTCTTTCGGGGGTGATCGAGCAGTAGTAGGCCTTACTCTGAACTGTGCCTTTTGGTGGTTTCATAAAGGAACAGGTACCAGTGTGTATATATACATATATTCAGAAATACTAAAGTGCTCTTTTTCTAAGTACAGAAGAACAGTCCCAGCTGTTGTTCTCTTGCAGTTTTTCTTTGGTTTGCAGAGAATTAGAAAGTTGTTTTCTCAAGACCACAGTTGAAAAAAGTGGGAAAGAAAATTACTAAAGTAAAAGCTAAGGGCAAAACCACATGAAATAGTGGGCTAATTTTTTTTTTAAATAACTTGCGAGGGCATCTTAATAAAACTAATGTGAAATCTGGAATTAGACAACTAATGCTTTGGTAAGAAATCCACCATGTTTGAAATCTGGACTTATTTTTAAGACTTCCTGAAAGCTGTACACTGTTATCTAAAAGAAACTAAAGAATTCTACGTGATCTTTTCAGGTGGTTTGTTTTACCTCTTCCAGTGCTGATTCCTACACTGGTTTGTACTGAGTTTCTGTCCTTTTCCTTTAGCAAAGAAAGAGCAACAAGAAGGTGCGAGTGACTGTGAAACCCCACTTGCTGTACAGAGTAAGTGACGGGAAAGGGGTGGGGGGCCTGGGGTTCTTGTTTTGTTTGGGTTTTTTTCTCAGAAAGTTTGCTTTATAGTTTGCCTCATATACTGTTATAAATGTATTTTAATTGTAATCCTTATCCTTTTGCCTACACTAACACAGTCTTTTGGTTCCTGTCAGCCATTAGAGCAGCAGAAGGGAGTTGTTCCAGATCGGGATGCGGAGTACAGGCTGTTCGACCGTGTTGTCAATGTGAGAGAGAACTTTTCTGTTCCAGTTGGTCTTCGAGGTACCATTATAGGAATTAAAGGAGGTAATATTTTCTTCATGATTGTAGCTATATAACAGCTCAGCTAGTGGTGTGAAAGCAGCTTCAGAATAGTGTTTTGTATAATGGTTGTGAACAGACACAGACATCTCACTCTGCAGCGTATAGAACATAAAGCCATTAACGACATATTCACTGTTTTGAATGCAACCTACAGGTATTCTGTTTTAATTTCATGTGTTACACAACTGTTCTTTGAATAAGAAATTACCTGTTTCTTGTTCCTTCTTAATATGAATAAGAAGTTACCCTTTGTTCCCTCTTAATATGAAGAGGGCAGATCAAAAAACTAACAAAATGAAGTTATGGAAAGATATGAGCAAAATTAAGAGAAGTAGACATAAAAATAAGTGTTAACTTTAATGCTTACATTGAACATAAAACTTTATCAAATATGATTTGTCTTAAATTGTTTTATTTTGAATTTGGTTTCTTATTCTGTGATACTCCGTTTTCAATAATTGGCATGGATCTATACCTTCTTTGACAAGAAGATTAACCATAAATCCATTTCAAGTAAATAAAAGGATTTATCCACTTCCACTGAGTACCAGTTTGAGATCCAGTAATGTAAACTGTTTTCTCACCTGGCATTTCAGTGGTTGCTTTCTCATTTGGTTAGCCTCTAACAGAATCTCAAATGGACTAAGACTTGGGTGCAGCTTTTTTCTGCATAATTACTATATACTAATATAATTTGAAAAGAGTATTAGTCTATCATTATGCAGGAAGTTAATATTAAAGCTGTTGGTTTCTGACTACCTCAGTGTGAAAGTGGCTTGCATCTCTTCTGTGGCAGTTTCTGACAGCTGTGACATTCTGCTATAAATTGCAGTTCTATTAATGCACACTGGTAAGATGTTATGCATGGTAGGTTTCTGTTGAAACTGTATCTTCAAGGGCAGACATACATGACTTTGAGAAGCATTTTCAAATTTCTATTAATGAAAGTACTCAGGAGTAAATTGGTTTTTCTTGTTAATTTTTGGTCTTTTCATTATTTATTGCATAACCAATATAGATATTTATATGTTTTAGATGGAAGTAACTAACGTACCCTACATAGGGTGATGTTTTACTTTGTTTTCTATAGCTACTAGAGAAACAGATGTGCTCTTTGAAGTTTTGTTTGATGAAGAATTCCTCGGAGGCCTCACTATAAGGTTTGTGCAGGGGGGTTCACAGTTCTTTCGTGCTATTAGTGTAGTTGCCTTTGGTTTGCTTGAGTATTTATAATGCCTTTTCTTGAAACTTTGTTTCTTGATACTGTTGGTCAGTTTTTATTTCTTTTGTGTTTCTTTATTCTCCTTGAGTATGGATACTTTTTATGAAGCCTATTATATAGTGGAAATACTCTTTATGCTCTTTCTGGTGTATTTAAAAACTTCTGATTTGTAGAAAGCAAATATGAAGCAGCAGAATAAAGCACTAGTTCCAAGTGTCTTTTCAAAACAAATACGTAGAAAACAGGTTATTATCAGTTATGTCTTCAATGCATAGATTAGAAACCAGTCAGTAGGCATCTGCTCTTCTGAAGGAAGGACTCTGAACTATCAGTAATTGATACTTAGGCACTAAATTCCAACCACCATTAGAAACCTGAACTGTTCTTCAGGACATGGAGGTGCTTTTGTTTTAAAAAGTGTGATAACTCGTCTGTATTTAAGTAAACAGCTAAACTTCTAAGTGCACAAATTTACGCAGCAGGCTTCATTTTACCCTTGTTCTTGGGTAAATTAAGGTTTTAATGACAGAAGTTAGAGTGGATTCTTACCTATTCCCTGCATTCACCAAGCATAGCACAGGTATAGCCCTTTCAAGAGCATGTCCTGTAACACAGATGTTCAGAAATGCTGCTTAAATGCCATTTATAATTCTGCTTTAGTTCTGAAACTTAAACTTCAGTTTTCATTTCTAAAAAGGAAAAGAATATTGTTTCCCACTTCTTAATCTTTTACAGAAATATTTACTACAGAACTATGCTAAAACAATTCACTCACCTTTAAAATTTCTTGAAGCTCAGCACTGAAGGGCACAATCTAAACTCAGAGCAGTAATTACTGTTGTTTGCTGGGTTTGGCAGCCAGAGGCCAAAGAGGGGAGTGCAGTGGGATTAAGGTTGGGTGTAATGCTACTAGATTTCAATATTGGAGACAGTTTTCAGCCTTTTTGGTTTAAGCTTGGGTCATGATCTTTTGGCAACAATTAAACTGTATGAAACAACTGTGTAATTTACTTTTCTTAAGGTGCTCCCCTGCCAGAGGTTATCGCCTGCCATCAAGTGCCTTAATTAACCTGTCTCATGGTAGTCGGTCAGAAATGGGAAATCAGAAACTGATGGCCATAGTTAAACCTCAGCCAGCAGTGAATAACTACAACTCATATACATCTGATCTGTCATCTGTATGCTCACAAAAAGTGCATCTGGGAGGCCTCAACCATTCTCCTCGCTCCCTCTTTGTTCCTACTCAAGTAAGACTTTTCTTGCATTTGCACATAAATGCTTTTCCCTTGAAGCTGAGTTATTGACTTGATTATCTTCATTGGCCCAAACAAAATTTAATTTTTGTGTCAGCATATTGAAAGTACGATAATTCTTATATTGGAGAAATTAATTAATCCAGTAATGAAAGGGACTGAGATTTCCTACTGACAGTTGTTCGGCTTTGAGTAACTCCAGAGACCCGTACTTAGTTTGAAACATTGCTGACACCAAATGTGGTGTCAAATAGTGTGTTTTGGTCAGAGACCAAGGCTTTGTTCCAGTCAATGCTTCCTGTAGGCCAAGTTTGTCCATGCTCAGAAAAAGAAAACATGATTTCCCTATCAGTTTTACTTCTTGGTTACAATTTACTTTGAAACAATAATAAAGGAGGAAAAATTACAGGTGAATTGGGGTTCTTAGTGGTTTAATGAAATCTTTTAAATAAGTGACTTCTTTAAAGAAAGTGTTTGAGAACAATTGTCTCATGTTTTTAAGTCTATTTAAGAAAAACTACTTTCCAAAAGAAAATTTAGGACAGTGAAACACTTCTGATTTATTTTTTTTCTCTCAATAATTTAGCAACTGAATGGAAGACAGCATTACAATCTCAGGGCTGAAAACCAGGGCAACTCACCCCAGAAAGGATCGTTTCTGAGTGGCAATCAGAAAAATAAAGTGAGTGTTCTGATTCATTTGTATTGGACACAAATGTCTCTATTTTGACCCTCTTTTTAAGAGGGTGTTCTTCTTTTTGTGATTAATAAATAGCTTTGTTTTAGTACTCCAGATGTTTTAATCCAGATACCGACTGGAGCAGAATTGGTCTCTGTTCTTCAATGGGTATAATATCCCGTGTTATCCTTGTTTAGATATTAGATTTTCAAAAGTGTTTTTTGAATACTGGGATTCAGTTCTGTGGTAACATACCTGTAATGTAATGAAGCAGTTGAGCCTGATTGGTAAGGCCTTACAAAATAAGTAATTAATAATAAAATCTAAGAACACTACCAGTATGAAAGCATGCTTTTGAAACCTTTCTGAGTTGTTATCTGAGTTTAATTATACTTGGTCTTCTTTTCTGTGTTCATAACTTGAGTTAATAACAAAACAACACTTTCAGAAGTGATTCTTGGTAAAAATCGTTGTACAAGTGCAATAGTTTATTTTATAAACTAATTACCTGCAACTTGTACTGGTGTCAGTATGAAAATACCTTGTCTGAGCTATGGTAAACTTGGACCTTACAATTTTGGAATGTCTTGGTATATGCTTAGCTGTTCAAAAGCTGAATTTATAGCTGCTGAGTTCGTTGGGGATCTTGTTTCTTATTTTGTCAGGCACAGAGTAAGCAAGATGATGAATTCTGCAGCATATGGCAGTCATTGCAGAGTTCTGGGAAGTCTCATCACATTCAGCAAAACATGCATGAGAAGGTTTGTATATAGACTTTAAACAGATGCCTGGGTTCAAAATATGAAGGTACTTCATTTCATACATCAAAATTCCTTATATCAGAAAACTTTCTAGTTTATGCTACAAGTAAATCCTCTGGATCAAAGTATTGTTACATAGAGTATGCACCGCTCTGGAAAGAAGTGACTGTATGGGGCTGCTTTGTATATGACAGATAACCAGAAAACTGTGTAAGCTTTGATGTTTGAAATCCTAGAGTGCAGTTCTACCTCAGGAAATCAAGCTGGGAACTGGCCATCAGTTTTATAAGCCAGGATTCAACGACAGCAGCTTTAAATGTCAGCAGAGAAAACAGGAGCCATATAAAAAATGTAAGTACTATAATTAGAAACTGTTTAGGAGAACTACTTACTTTATCTGATCTTCATGAAATGTCTATTGAGCTTTTTGTAGTTATTGATAGGAAATAACTTACTGTAGTTTTATAAACACTACGTTGCAGTTGTTATTGTCAGATGTCCCTGGTGTGCCTATTAGATTGTTCCATCCTGAACGTTTTAGATGAGCTGTTCTGTGTTCTATTGACTTGCCACCCGTTTGATATAAAAACAAAACAAAAAACCATACAATGTGTTTTTGAAAATTTGCTTGTGATCATATTTGTAGAATACAAAATCAGACATGTTATCGCATATGCTTGATTTTATTTTATCCTAGAAGAAAAGCATATACCAAATGCCCTATGAAGTATGAGTTAAACATTTGGTAAAACCATTCAAATTAATGCAACTCTATGTACTTTTAGGGAGTTAATATTGAGTCTGGATAATTATTACAGTTTTTAAGAGTGTTTCAAAAAAATACATTCTTTTGTAGTTAAAGAAGATTCCAAAGTTACAAGAGGTGAAAATCAGCCACATAATAAAATACCAAACCAACAGGTAATTTTGTCTGTTCTGAGTAAATGTATTCTTTTCTTGTCATTTTACTCTGATCTGATTTGTCATTTTACAGATTTGCCTTTAACTGGCATCTTAGTTGATTCTTTTAATACGTAAACTTTATTTTGGAGATTTTTTTTTTCACTAGAGATTTTATAGGCAGAATATGGGAGAAAGTGTGTAAGATCTATGATGATACCAAGCTACTTTCCTGCTCTTCTTAGACTCTGGGAAAACACAAGTGCTAGGTTTTCAGTAAGCTGAAATCCTCTAAGGATATTAGCTTGTGAAAGCTGTTTGCATAACATTTCTAATATGATAGTGTTATAACAAGTAATAGAGTATTCAATAATAATTGCTGCAGTCTATCTCAGAATTTTGCAGGTGTGAATAAGTACAATGTCAAACTTTTGAAAAGGAATGAAAGTCCCAACATGCCTGTAACTCAGAAGGCTGCGGTTGATGGTCCGTGTACGGGTGCAAAGGTAGGATCTAGATAGTTGATTTTCTTGTGCTCTTTGAATAACTTCAGTTTCCAGTCCATTTTGTTCGAGTTGTTCCTGGCTGGTCACTTGTGTGCAAATTCATGTTTATAACAGAAGACAAACCTGTATAACTTTGATCATTCTTTAAATTAACTCTCTGTTGGTCAATACTTGCATAATTTTAATACGCAAACCTTAATGTGGTCTCTGGATGTCTATTCACATTCTGAACAGACGCGGCTCTGACTTGCCCAAGCTAAGAGAAAGAAATCTGAATGAGAATAAAATTAACCTCAAATTAATATACCCTTCCTCTTGAACCTACTTGTAAATATACTAAGTTGATGTACCTTTTTTCTTTTTTAACTTAAGAAGGACAATGAACTGGAAAGCCTTCTAGCTTCTTTGAAAATTTCCAAAGAAAATGAAGTACAGACTTGTTCTAAGGAAGCAAGAGCTACAAATGAAGAACATCTGTCACCACAGTCATTCGCTATGGTCCGTATACTGCAGGAGTCGTTACATTGCAGTTTAGCATCTGCTATCTTAGCATCAATGCTTCTATTTAAAGAAACTCCATGAAACCTCATACTGCTTTTTAAAACATACTAATGGGTTTTTAATTAGCTATTCTCAAAGAAAATTAGCAAACACATTTTTTTTGCTAGGACGCTGTTATCTGTGTTTTGATAAAATGTAACTGATTGCAAAAGAACAATTCAGATTCTGTTACCAAGTGTGATATTTAGTGTTAGGAAGGTCATGGTGCCTGATTGCCAGTATGTCCCTGAGTGGCTGATTTTGTTTTTAAAGAAAGGAACACGGATGCTCAAAGAGATTTTGAAGATAGATGGCTCTGATCTGGAAACAAGGAATGAAGTGAAATCCCAAGTTAATGATGTTCCTGCTCCCTCTAGTAGACAGGATTGCCATGGAGCTGCTGTGCAATACAGACCAACAAAAAAAATGGGTATGTTTAGCCATCAGCTCATAGTTCAGAGCTTTACCTTGTAGTGACTTTTTAGAACACACCTTACAGCATAGTACTGTTTTTCAAAATGCGGTAATGAAATGTCCATCATTTTTTCAGTTTTACTTCTTTATCTAGATATAAATTCTCTTCATATATAGTCTTCTGTCTTTTGTTAAACAATATGAAAATACCGGGGAAAAAATTAGATATGCTTTTCTTTTCTTTTTTCCTGATAACCAAGTTGCCATCCTTTCTGTGCAGGAAATGCTTGTGATACAGGTCTGGTTTTTTTTTCGTTTTGTCAGCTGCTTATATGAACAAGCCTTATAGCCCTGGAGGCCCTCAGAACACACCAGCAATAGAAACTGGAGGTCACCCTTTCACTTGTCCACAGCCTGCACTGTCCACTGTTTCAGAACTGTCTCGTATTTGTTCTCTTCTTGGAATGTCACAACCAGATTTCTCTTTCCTAAAAACACCACAGGTAAACAGCCTTTCCTACAAAAGTTCAACTTTGTATTAACTGTCCTATATTAAATATTTAGACTGACCACTGAAATACATCAGAAAATAAACCTTTAACTCCCTCTGTCTTTTTAAAAAACAATCAAGCAACCAAATCCTCTGTTTCTGTCTCACAGTTTGTCAGCAATATAAATTCCCTCAAAAAATCTTCTGTCATTTTTCTAGACCATGACAGTTTGCCACATAAAGTTGTCGAATGGTTTGTTGGTTCATGGGCCTCAGTGTCACTCCGAAGCTGAAGCGAAGGAGAAAGCCGCTTTTTTTGCTCTACAGCGTTTGGTGAGGATGTAAAGAATCTTTTAAAATCTTTGTCTCTCTTGCATTGCATCTCCTTGTAACCCTCTGGTTCCTTCTTCATAGAGTTCTATAGGAGTAAACTTTGCTTCGCCTCCACCTCCACCAGTGTTTCCAAATTATCAGCCACTTGGAGTTTCTGTACCGCCTGGATCAATTCCTCCAGTATTTGCACAACCCCCTGGTAAGTATTTGACTGGAACACATTTCAAATAATATAACGTTATTCTGTACCTATAGTCGTTTTTCATATGAAAATGAATGTCTTCCAGAACCCTCATTTTTCAGTCTTCATGTTTGTGCTTGTGTGTCTCAATTGTTTTGAAAACAGTTCATGGACCTCTTCTCATCAATATGCAGATGAATTTAATACAAAGAATCATGTCTCTCCCAGTTATTTCTTTTCCTCAAGAATGTATTTATCCATTCAGTCTTAGGTGCTTTTTCCATTTTGGCTTTTTTTTCCTTTAAAACAATAGAATTAGTTCAAAGCTGATAGTCCTAGTCTAGATTTCATAAGAAGTATCTTCCATGATTTTCTACATGGATTTCCCCTCCACCCCCATATAGTTAATGTTTATCCATGCATTAGTTTTTATTTGACTATAACCAACTTTCACTGAAGTGCTACATCACAATCCTGTTGTACACAGCCAAACATGAGCATGGGAAGTAACACCCCCCTGCCCCTAAAAAAATTGCTAAAAGTCCTAGGGCTGTTTCTGGCTCCCAGCTGTTTTGTGTTCTACTGAAGCTCATGTTCACAACTAGTAATTAATGAGTCAGCACAGTTGTAGCATCCTAGAAACCCACATGGCAGCTGCTACATCTCTTTTCCCCAAGGTTTCTCTGTTGTTGGCATGTTTCTAAGGATGGCCTGAGCTTGCAGCCTTCTGCTAATACAGTTCTCTCTGCTGAGGATGTGAAGATCCTGTGTTCTATGCACTCTGGAGTGCAGATGCCATAACTTAGTGCTCTTAATTGTGCTGTCATCAAGGTGTAGTTCTGTAAAAGCAGAGCTGTTTGTTTGGTGTGGGGGGATGATAATAAATAAACACTTAGCTGTTTTCAAGTAAATATGAAGAATTATGAGGCTTCATTGGAAAGGTAAACAACATGAAGCCAAATGTACTTGGGTTACTTTTGGGGAGTTTGTACCCTCTTTTGTGGAAAAGTGAGCTAAAAGTTCTTTATTTTTGTAGCTAATATGATGCCTCCTCCATCATCTCATATGTTTGGTCCAGTGTCCTGGGGAACTCCAGTGCCTAAGCATTATTATCCTGGCTCCTATCCAGGAAATGTGTCACTTGCAGGAACTATACCAGTTGGTTCTCACAACCAGTTTATACCTCTGCAGGTAAGACCAGCAGGTTTGTCTTAATATGGTATTTTTGTAAAAAATGTGCCTATGTGATGAATGCAATAACGCCCCCACTGTGAAGTACTGTTTGGTGTTAGAAAATTATTGTAAAAAAAATTGTGTGCATGTTTTCTGAAAGTGGAATACTTGCATTTTTTTGAGAATGCATTCTGTTAAATAATATTTATTTAATTTAAAGGTAACTAAAAAAAGGGCTGCTAGCAAGAAAAACTTTGAACTCAAGGAGTTTCAGAGTTCCCCTCAAGCCGCACCACTAAAGAATGAACAGCCAGTGTCTTCTGACCACATTCAGCAAGATAGTTCTTCAGCTCCTTTAAAATCTGCTCAAGCTGCTCAGTCCACTGTTTCATTTCAAGACAATGTGGCTACTCCAAGTGTTCCTCATAACAAATCAACACCAAACACTTCCAGCAAGCGAAAGCCAAGAAAACTGGCTGTCAATTTTGGCGCACCAAAATCTTCAGAGTAAATACGGTAGCTAGGTGTATTTTATCTTTAACTCTTCCCCACTGTTATGTTCTATCATTTAAAAAAATCAGAAATCTCTATTAAAAAGACCAGCCACTTTTAAGTATAATATAGAAGGAAATACATTTTATTTGCTATGATTTTCAGGTTGTCATGAAAACTCTAAAAATTATGTTAAAACTTATTTTTATTTTCACTTAAATTAGCAAGAGGCAGGAAACGCTGAGTTCAGGTTGCCATGCCCTCCATTGTGCCTAGGTTTCTAAACAGTGGCTTACAGACTCTATCGGGTAAGCAGCAATAACAGTGGCAGCCTTAACTCGGGATTGCCCTGCTCTTTGGGAGGGATATGGAGCGGTAATAAGTTGGGCATCTAACACTGTTCAGTGTGACATTTTGTACTCTAGCTTGTTTTTAAATAGTGTAAGAAGACAGAAAGGAAAAGTCATTTAAATGCAGCTTCTATATTGGCTCTCCAGGTCCATCTGAGTTGAATCAGTGTGACTCAGAGCTAACTACAGTGCAACCGCCAAACCCGCTCTCAGTACGAACTGCTGGGGTTTGTGCTAGAGGGCAACAGCTTCACAGCTTTCAGAACATAGGTGTTATTGTGTTAGAGTGGCAAAAAGTGATTAATGATGCACAATCTGTTCCAGGGTATTCATTTATAGGATGTTATTGAATAACAAAAAGATATTTGCATAGTAAAGACCTCTTTGGTAAAGTACATTTAATTTTTTTAATCTATCAGTTTCACCATTTTCCCATGATAAAATGACATAATTATCTACTACACATATGGATAGCTTCTTAAATGCTAATGATATCCTGATTTTTTTTCTAAACTGTAGAAATGGCCAGAGTTTAGAGATGTCCATTTGTGCTGGCTGGCTGTCCAAGTTATGTTTACTTAAAGTCCTTTTCTTCCTTTAATAGTCTGTGCCCTGAAACCTTCTCTATACTAGGTTATTTTTTGTTACTAGTTACTGTTAATATTTATTTTCTAGTTTTGTGATAGAAGTTCTGGGTTGCAAAATTGAATTATCAGAAACTGTTGCTGTTTTGTTCCATAAGAATATTCAGACAAAAAGTTGAATTGCATTTTTGGACAGAACTGTCATTAGTTCATATAGGAAAAAAAAGAAGGCTCAAAGGTCCTTGTACTATTTTTAATCCACATGTACCATTCTTATGGACATTAATGTGAAATCTTTAGTCTAGGAAAAAATTTGAAACTCTGGTGCTGCTTACTGACATGAATGAAATTTCATTTTTCTTCTTTATTTTAATCTGTTCTAGAAAAAATATTTTTTCTCTAAGGCCCAGGAAACAGAAATAAAGCATCCTTGAGTGATTCATTTTGTTGCTTCCAAACAGGTTTCATGCTGGATCTGCAAGTCTGTAAACTTTCTTTCATTTGTTCTTTGCCTCCATTTCTGGTGTAGTATCAAGTTTCACATTGATACTGTGTTATAGGATTTTTTAATTTTCATTTCTCCGAAACAGCAGTATTTGTAGAACAGCAGCAAGCCTATAAAAAGGATCACAGAGGTAAAAACAAGGTTGAGAAATTTAATGTCGTTTTGCATAGTATCACAAAACTATAGAGTCTATATGTAGTCTTCAATTATATTGATTTTGTTGTTCTCTTTGTAGTCATCTGGTCTCAAGAGGGTTGGAAGGGAAAGTTGTATTTTTTGGTGATTTATTGTCATTAGCCACACGAGACTGACATGATGCTGCCATGCCAGTATTTGAGAAGTGGTTATGTGAAATGTAGTTATGAGACGCAGGTGTTAATCCCCCCTGTCCCCTGTGAATTATCTGGTCATGAGAGAAAATATCTGTTTAGAAATTCCCATGATGGAGATGAGACCGTGTTAGATTCTTTCATCACAGAATGTTGATGTATCTGGATAGCCAATTTATGCAGAGTTTTTAGAAACAAAGTTATGAAGGACACTATACTCTTGCCAGTGAACACAGCAATTTTTATTAATTATTCTACTTCAGACTAAGATTTCTGCTTCCTCTCCAAGTGGAATTGCTTTATGTAGTATAAATAGAGGTTAAACACTTTATTCTGTAGCTGCTGCATATTGTATTAGTCCCTGATTTTTAGTTGATCTCTTTTCTCTGATATCGCCTGCCTGGTGCCCAGTTAATTACAGTTCTACATGTCCTGGTAGATGTGACATTGCATTGATCTCTGCCATATCCCCCACGATTTCATTTTTATATTTTAACAAGGTTGTTATTTGTTTAATTCATACAGATATGAATTCGAGCATTTCTTTTTCTCATAGATAAAAAGTATTTTGTAAGCACTGGAGTTTTTCATTAGATCTTATACAGAGCAGTATTTTACTAAAAAATCCAAAAGGGAAGACTTTTATGTGCGCGTTTTTGTAGTTTCTGATTTTTTTAAAATAACTTTTCATTGTTTATCTGCCAAGTGAAATGTTTAAAATTTGCATATAAATGGATACAGAATGTATTTTTTGTGCTGTTTAGTGTTAAGTGTGCATTGCAGATTTTTAGCATGTAGTTGCACAAAGGACTGTGCAAAGATATTTTGAAATATGAATATATGCTACACTGAAGGAAAAACATTCATAAAAGTTAAATGCTATATAGAACTCTAATGCAATAGAGTAATTTTATAA
Source organism: Cephalopterus ornatus (assembly GCA_013396775.1). NCBI lineage: Eukaryota > Metazoa > Chordata > Aves > Passeriformes > Cotingidae > Cephalopterus > Cephalopterus ornatus. The sequence continues at coordinate 333,966 of VZRE01005724.1, read as the reverse complement.
ACTGTGTCTGTGTCTGCTTGGATTAAATATTGAAACAAGAAACATTACCTATTTTCACTGTTTTATTTCCAAATACTATATGGGAACTGCTGTATGCTCCAACCCAAAAGTTTAAGGTACAAATTAAATCTCATGAAGCCCAATTTCTGTGATTCTCAGAAGTAGCATCTGCCCTCCTGAGCTGTTTCTTGATGACTTTCAACTATAACTGAGATAAAAATACAAAGATCTTTCAAAAGGCTGTTGGTCACGTTACAATTAAAAGCATTCAACAAGACAGTGATCTTCCAAAGTTTCTTTGCCCTTTGTCACCAATTAGATTAAAAAAAAAGAAGCTGTAGAGAAGTCAGTAAGATTAGTTTCCACTAAGTTCAGTTCTGGTGATTCTGAACAAGGTGCAAAACCAGCTGATGGCTGAAAAATAGGAGAAGCCATGTTTACCTGGAAATATTTGACATCTATTTCTGTACCTGAAGCAAAACACTGTGCTGAGACTTTTGCTAGTTGTTAGGATCTGTCTTTTGCCAACTGCAGCACCAGCTTTTCATGTAGAGAGATGTTGTTTTCTTTCCTGTAGGTTACTGTGTGAATCAGCTTGTTTAAAGCAACTCACACAAAGAATGGAGTACGCTCTTGGCATGACCAGCTGCTGCAGCTCTGTGTAACTGTGTGTGCAAAGTGGGGTGTCTGTAGGGAACAGTCTGGTTGTGTGCACACTCAGGTCATATTGCTCAATTTGAAGATCCCAAAATACAATCTTCCATTTCTTAAGCTCTATTTAAATTATTAGTAAATGGACTTTTAAGTACTGCAGTTACCCTGCATGGTGAGTTCTGCCCCCTTACTTTTCCCCTCTCCATATATAGCACTAAAGAAAATAAAAACAAGTAAAGGGAAAACTTGAAAATATATTGGTTAGTGCATAATAAATCTTGCATGTACACTCCCATTCAAAAATTAAGGGACTTCAGTTTCATTTAGTTGATCTGAACTATGCAGGTGAGTGAGAATTCTCAAAGAAGGAACTGTTACTTACAATAAGGATGTTTTTATATTCTTTTTATTTGCAATGTGATCTCCATATGTATTCCATAATCAGCCTTCCTTACTACTGAGAGACAGTTATGTTCTTCTCTTTCTGTCTCTGGAAAAGGGGACACAGTGACACCAAGGGCATAAGGGCAGTCTGAATACACACTCTTGGCCAAAAGAATTCAAATTCAGGTGCATGAGGACCCATGACTATTGAGACTGTAACTGATAAATGTTTTGAAGAATCGGATCTGGTGAGGTAAGTAGCTGTTGTTTATTAACAAAAGAATCCGTGGTTCCAACAACAGTTCCTTATTGCTGCCACTTTTTGATGGGGTGTTAACTCTTATTTTTTTATAATTCACAATTTTTCTGTTTTATTTTTGCTTTGAAAGGCAGTACATATCAAAGGAAAACAAGGACTTGCAATGCCATTAAGTGCAAACAGTAAACCTGATTCTATTATTTGACAGGACAGAGAGCATTTTCCATTAAAACTTACTTTTTCTGGTAGAACTTGGTCAGTAGCATCACTGCATTGGCAGTGTTTTATGGAAGTGGATGATCACACCTAGTCCTGTATTTTCTGTAACTGCACGAAAGACAAAGGCTGGCAAAAAAACCCCAACAAAACCAAAGTGTAATTTCTGTGCAAGTAACAATAAAATTCAAAGTCATCAACTCTTAGCATGTTGAGGGTTCACAGCAAAGCAAGAAGTGTGATTCCAATGCAACTAAGTGATCTATTTATGAGTAACTTAGCACATTTTAGATTTAGCAGTGATTTGGGATAGAAGGTGACATTTACTGTTAGTTCCTGATGTTTCTTCCAGTACCTATTTCTTTGAAACAGCTGAAATGTTTTGTCAGTCATTGAAATTTAACTCAGCAGGGTAAATGGAGGGCAGTGTAGGTTGCTGGAACCTGTGAGTTTACTGAGCTGCTGCCTTCTATATTTTTCTCAGTTTAATTTTTTTCCTTTTTGTTCCCTTTGCTTTCTTTTCTGTTTGTTTGGAGTGAGGTTTTTTTGTTTGGTTGGTTTTGGGGTTTTTTATGGCTAGGTCTTACTGAAACAATAGTTCTTAAGTGCTTTTTCATTCCTTTAGCCTCTAGTATATCCATTCTCTTGTTCTGACTAAGCCTCATTGATGGCCATTTTTTTCTGTCTTTATTTTTAGATTTTTTTCCTGTGAATTTCTAGACTTGAAATCAATGTTCTTTTAAAGAGCTGTTCAGCCCTGAATTTTCTAGGTACAAATGACCATCATATGTATAGACACACACACATATATATACAGGAACTCAATCTCTGTAAGAAAGTTCTTCATTGTTACATCATTTTCAGTCCACATAATAAATCCTTACAAGACATCCAGAGGATGATGGATATTATCTTGTTAATACAAATTATATATCTCCAAATGTAGATATTCCTTAGGTTGGAGAAAAGTAATGGGCAAATAATGAACAGTAACAGAGTTAATACACCAATTTTCACTTCACTTGCTGTGGTAGATAAATTCTTGGCTTAAAACTTGATTGTCCAAAGTCCACCTCATTTCCTGTTAAAGGTTTCTTCTGTTGCAGAGCTGGCAGCAAGGAAGGACTGTTTGTGCCTTGGGCAAAGATTTGATGTGCAATTCTCTATTAAAAATACAGGCTTAACCAGTCTTATTACTTGCTCCCACTGGGTCATGCCAAACTTTTGAATAGCCACATTATGAACTATATCAAGGAACTACTCTGATTGGAACTCTTTCCCCTGTGCTATTTTTCAGAGAGTTCATTGTGGAGCCCCCAGACCAACTCTGTTGGTACAGTTTCTGTAGCATCAGGCCAGGATGATTAAGCAAGAATGGAACTGCTTAAGAAACACCCTGTGGCTTTTAAAAGCTGAAATGACACACAAATCCAACATGATACATTAAATGATGTCATTGTATGTGGTTCTGTCTGTTGACTTTGAGGAGAGTGGTAAATTCTGGCAGGAGTACAGGAGGAACTGCTGAGAAAGGGTCATATGGTAAATTATTGCAGCATTTGCCTCAAGATCATCCCTTTCATTTTGGGCTGTCTGTTAAGTTTCCAGCAAGGGTTATTGAATGATGGATATCAACTGCACCAGCCAGTGGAGCAACAGAAATTAGTGGGCTCTTTCTTATTTAAGTGCAAAAGGATAAAGGCCCTGAAGTCAATGCTTTCATAATGCGAAAACTTGTTAAAAAGGTGGAGCTAAGGAAACTGGTAAAGCGGTAACTCAGTTTGATGAGACAGTAGAATAGATGCATCTTGACAAAATACAGCTAAGGAAGAAAAGATAGAGAAAAAAACCCTGCATTACAAGTTTTGTTTCTTGCTCTCCTAGATTTCAGTAGCTGGAATCCCATTAGAAGTGCCAGTGACAAGTTTGATTCATCCTGGAAGCCTGGGGTGAATGAAGAAGTTTCTGTGTATCAGTCACACAACAGAAATGCACCTGAGAATACCTTTATTTTAAAGAAAAAATAAGTTAACTATCCAAAATACAGTTTAATTAATAATTCGGAAATTTTATTTAATAATCTGGTCCTAGAAAATGTCCAGACTATCTCAAGATCATGTCTTCCTTCTGGCAATCAGGTCTGCTGGGTCTGTAGCAGTACCATCTCTCAGGGCCTCTGAGTAACTCCCTCATGCTTGGCATCATCCTCTAAAGTGTATTTCTTGCTTACTGAAACATGCTGAGTGTGATAACATTGCTTATAAATATTCAGTGTAAATTACTCATGGTAGGGGTTTTGCTGTCCCTGCCAGCCATGTAGGATCTTCCTGACCCCAATGTTCTGCCATTTGATTGGTTTTCCTTAATAACTCTTTCCTTTGCTACAGCATTGGACAGGTCCATGGAGTGCCTCCACTCCTTCATTTGGTTTGATAGTCCAGTAAAAGATAAGACCAGTCACGCTTTCCAGAGACAAAGATTTCAGCAGAGGAGATGCAGAAGCACGGGACACAGCTGCTGCAGTGCTCGGTATGTGCCCCCAGGTGTGTCAGCTCTCTGCCTGGTGAGCAGTGAGGTGGCACCTGCATGCTCTCACTCCAACAGGAGGACTTAGGGTGGTGCTAGAGCTTACATAAGCTCATTATCAGCATTGCAGCTCCGTATAAAAGGAAGGAGTCCATATATTTTCACTTCAGATGGAATATTTCTTGTCTGTGCTAAGATGACCTTGGGGGTTTTAAGAGTATTGGCGGTAAGATTTTTCTCTGAGGGTGACAGAGGTTTTTTGATAGATGAAGAGTGTGTGGGAATGGTATTATTTATGGCAAAACAACAGAAGCTAATGCCAGATAAGTCGTGTGTGGACAAGCTATACATGTCTGAAAGCCCATTGCCTCCTCTATTGCATTACTTTTATCACATTACAAACAGAACAATAATATAAAATTTGTATTTCATCAGCCTCTCATAAATTAAGCAATTTTAATACATGATGCCTATAACTGAGATTATATATGCACTGCAATTTTGCGAGTTGGTTCATGTTATCTTTTTCCATCATATACACATCTAAGTTCTTTGTTAACATATTACACAGAGTTTAAGATCTGCAAGAAGAAATCTGCTTAGGGTCACTTCCATGCAATCAGAAGGGTATGTATTTGTCACATTAAGAGCTTGTAAAAGAAGAAAGTAACCTGCACCTCCATTTTCTTTTGAAGTTTTGCTTAATCTTGCAGTAAGACAGGTTCCACTTGCATTGATACTGTAAAAACACAAAGGATGTCTAGATGCAATTTCCTATTTTTCTTAAGGCTTTTTAGTTTTTTAATATTTGGAGAGATTTTAGCCTTTTATAACAGTTACATGTGTTGCATCTTAGTGATGGAGCTTTCTTTGGGAGTTTTAAAAATTATTAATATGCTCTTTTGATAAATTAGTTTGAAGGAAAGTAGTCTTAATCAGATAATGAAGTGCTCGATACCTTTCTCAGACATAACATCTATTAGTTGTATTAACTTGTCAAGTTATAGCCAAAGAGAATATAAAAGTCGAAGAGATTGTGACTTTTTAATGTTGTTCCTTAGGGAGGAGAGATAAAGCAGTCATTCCTTGGCTTTCTCTTTCATGTGCCTTCACTTCCCTGTGATCCAAACCTTTGTCCCAGTGACCTCTGCAACTGCCCGTGTGAGGTGAGAAGCCTCTTCTTAATGTGGCTTTTGCTGTCGTTAGTATTCCTGATTTAAAGATCCAATCATGTCAGACTGTTATCCCACATAATACTGTTTTGTTGTTTATAGTAGAGTTTTTTGTAAGAGGGGTCAAACCAGAAGTGCAACAGGAAAATATTTTCAATGTATTTGCTTTTACTTTTTCTGCTCTAATTAAATGAGTTTAAACTAATTGACTAATTCTTCTGATTAAATTTGGGTTAAAACTAAATTCTATTGATACTAGTTCGGGGTTGAGCATCCTGAATTTTATTGGTTAACTGAGAATATTTCTGGTTGTTTCTGTTTAAAAACCACAGCCCCATCTCAGGGCAATACGGGAACGTTTCTGTCACTAACTCTGTCACTTAACAGTGATTTTAAACGTGGTTGCAAACTGATGGCACGAGAGAATTGCTGCAGCCGCTGACTTTGTGTGCAATTTGCTCGCTGATGCTCTCTGCCTTCAGTGACAGATCCCGGGAGCAAACGCAGCTCGTTGTTTGCTGTGAGGAGCTGGGGTCAGGCAGGCTGTTCACGGGGACTCAACATCGCACCGCGGGCGCCTATCCCAGCGGCGCTCGATGAATTTCGCCTTTTAGAAAGCCCTGTAACATTCCCTGTTTAACTATGAAAGCCTTTACGTCCATTTGGTGGATTTACACAGAGACTGCACAGACGCAACGCGGGGCTTTGCCTTGGCGTTCCTGCTCCGTCCGTGGGACCCCGGGGGCCGAGTGCCCGTTCCCGGTGAGGGAGCTGCCCCGCCCGCGCTGGGCTCCGCCCCGGGCCCGCGGCCTGCGGAGGCCGCCCAGACCGCCCCCGGCGG
>VZRE01005724.1:299520-327848 GCA_013396775.1 Cephalopterus ornatus | reverse complement strand
GACCGCGCTCACTCCGCGCTGAGCGCCGGGCCGCGCCGGGCGATGCCGTGCGGGCAGCCCGACAGCGGGGCCGGGGCCGCCCCGGCGCGGTACGTGCTGGGGGTGGACGTGGGCAGCACGATGGTGAAGTGCCACGTCTATGACCGCGCGGCCGCCGTCAGGGGCTCCAGCTGCAGGAAGGTGAGTCCGGGCGGGCTCCGCGGCGCTCCCTCAGCTCGGCCCGGCGGGAGCAGCCTGGGGCGGCACCTGCCTTGGGAGCCGGGCGGGGCCGGACGTGCCCGCTCTGCCCAGAGCGGTTCGCCACCCGGCAGCCAGCGGGTTCCTTGGCTTGTCCCGGGGCGCGGGCAGCCCCGGGGTCCGCCCCGGCTCCCCCTCCCCAGGGCCCCCGCGGGGAAGGGAGCCCGCAGCCCCCGAGCCCCGCAGGTGCCGCCGGAGCGATCGCCCTGTTCGCTCCCGCCCGCCCTTCCGTGTTACCTTCGCTTCAGTCGCTTCTCGACTATTTTCTCTCGGAACAAAACGACTTTTGTTAGTAGGGCATAGCTGAGGCTTGCGTAGGACTTGGCGTTTACACGCGTCCCGTCGCGTAACAGCGCCGCGTGAAGAAGTGTTAACTTTGTAACAGTGATTTCGAGCTGCTTTTGGTTTTACTGATCGTGATTTTAGGATCAAGACAGTCTCTAGAATTAACTTTTTTACTATTAGCTGTTGCAACGAAAAGCTTGCAGTGAGGAGAAGCGTAAAAGTCTGATGGATTTCAGAGGTGGAAGGGGCTGCTCTCGGTGGAGCTGACCCTCGCTGCCGCTTCAAGACCCTCTAGTGGGTGATCCCTGCCCTGCTGAGCCGTGCTGCTGTCGAGGAGCTCAGAAGCGTCCGCGTCTGAGTTCAGCAGTGGAGCCAAAAGGCTCTCTGAGCATCTGCTTTCCAGTTTGCAGCTCTGAAAGGGAACTGAGAGTTTGGGCTTCATTATTCCGTCTGAACAGAGGGAGTCTTTTAGAGATCACATACCCGCATTCAACTATGTTCTAAAAGTTACACTGTTGTTTATTCTCTTACAAGAGATTCAGAAAATTAAGAAAAAAATGCAAAAGCAAATTTGTTAGCACCAAGCTGCACAAGAATGCTGTCTTCTGTGAACTAGGGATCATAATAATGTTGTGTTTCCTGACCAGGTGGAATCGCTTTATCCTCGTCCTGGATGGGTTGAATTAGATCCTGAAGTGCTGTGGAGTCAATTTGTTGGTGTAATAAAAGAGGCTGTACAAAGTAAGTGCTTAAAGTTTGAGAAATTAATTATTTATTTGTCAAAATTAGTAAAAAGTCTGTTAGATAATAAGATTATTTTTAACTAGTATTGAAAACTCATCACTGATCACAGGTCTGCAACATGCTTTAAGGTCTATTCAGTCATTGTGTAAAATAGGGCACCTGAATGATCTTTTTCCTTTCAGTGGGGCTAGATCAGAATTGAAATAGAACCAGTGAATACTTGATTTACACATCAGTGACAGCACCTTGTTGCTCCAGCTTTTTGTATATGCATCCTTCCCCAGTGTCCGGCTTCCTCCAGATGCCTCTGTGCATGAACAGAGAGGAGGCTTGTTCCTCTTCCAATGCCCCATTATTCCACTGCCACTTTGTGTGTGTGACTGTGGGTGTATGAGAGCGTGAACACAGGATGCTGCAGAGTTGTGCTTGCTCCATTACAACCTGATGTTCCCACTTTTCCCATTCAAATTACAAGCAGTTCTTACCATCCAATTTCTGTATTACTCTTCTTTTCTATTTGTGCTTTAGCCTAAAATTTCCTAGTACTCCACACACTAAATGCACACAACTCCCTTTTTGCCAAACTTCTGATACAGGTGTTTTGCCCCTTTTCTGAGTCCTGCTCTAACCCTCCTCTTGCTCTCTACAACTCCCATAGCTTTCATATTAATCCAGCTCCAGTGTTCTACAATCCAGCATGGATTGCCTTTGTTGCCATGCTGGTGCTGTGAACCTGTCAGTTGTATTCCAGCTTTCCCACGTGCCCCAGCCTCCTTAGCCTGTGTGTGTACATCGCACTCTTGCATCCACTGCTTTAAGTTCCTCCCATTCAGCCCCTCTTGCAGTTTGGTCTCCAAGTGTTGCTCTGGCTCAAGCCAAAACTGCTTGTCTCTTCCTTTGGAAGGCTGCCTAGGGAACAGGGAAAGTAACCATCACCAGGTGTAAGCTGATTATTTTGGGCCCTTGGTTTGTTTTCTCAGTAGCCACAACTGTTCTGTCACGAGAATAGCAATGCCACCTCAACCCCCAAAGACCTTACTGTCTTCCTTCCCTCCCATTCTGTGAGGCAAATCAGGAAGCAAGATTTTTCAGCTAGTTTTAAAAGGGGAAGGTTATCTTGTGGCCAAGCTGCGTGCACTGTCGGCAAGTCATTTTTAGGTCATTTTTAAGTCATTTCTGACCTCACGCTGCTGTCAGAAGAAACAGTCCCACCCTTCTCTTTACAGGATTATTTCAAGTCCAGAGCAGCTTCCTGAGTCGAATCACTGTCCAGTTGTTTATGCCAGCAGAGCTTCACCAGTGTTTGTGCTGGCGCAAGAGAGGGTGTGGTACTGGGGGCAGGAATGACTGTCTGGAAGCAGGAGGAAGGCACAGCTACACTTGGATTTGCAGGGCTTGTGGGGCTAAATGAAAGGGAATCCATGGGCAGGGTGGATGAGCTGATGTAGTCCAGTCCTACCTAAAGGTGGAAACTTTTGGCTGCACAGTCCCATCCTCCTCTCTTGCTCTGGTACTCCATCCAAAAGACAACTTAGATGAAAAATACCATGTTTGTCTTTTGGTTTGTTTTTCTCTGATGGAAGTTCACTCCACTCATGTAGACATCTAGAGAGCATGATAGCTGACACAGGGAAAGCGGTGGGAGCATGCAGGTTGTGGAGATGGGGAGGAGTAACACATGCCACTAATCCTTAGTGAGCTGTGGCAGTACTCCTATCGCTTTGCCTGGAAAAGAAATACTGCTGTTCCCAAGCCACCCACTCCCAGGTCCTCCTCCCATGCACTCTGCTACCAGCAGCACTTGTGCAGGCAGGTGGAGCAGGTTGCCTTACGAAAGCACTGGTTTAACTTTCAGCTGATTGAAGGCTTGATAGCACTGCCTGCAGGAATGCACGGACCAGGACAAAGGAAGGTGCAGAAGCACAAGTAGAGTCGGGCTGCGCAGGATATGCCCTTGCTCTGTGAAATCCCTTCTGTGATTGTCACTGACAGGATGGCGTGTGTAGAGTCCCCAGGACATGCTCACACAAATGTAACTTTGGATGGGAAAGTTGACATGAGAACATGTATGAGCAAGACGTACTTAATCTGTGATTTGTTCAAGTAACTGCATGGAGAGTCCCTCAGAGTAACAGTACTTTGGACAGAATAGGTAGTCTGTCATTCAAGTGGAATTTCTTAATGTATATTTTCTTCATGTAATTTTGCTTCTGAAAGCATGCATGGAGGTACTTAGCAAGCTGACTAGAGCTGCTATGAAAATAGCTGTGGACATATTTAATTATTTACAGTTATACATATTAGAAAAAATGTTCAATAACAGTTATTTGAAGGTCAGCTTTAACTGCAAAGTTGGTGTGTACCCAAATGTACATTTTTGTACTTTTGATTTTGAAGTATACTTTGCATTCAGTGGTACATGGTTTAAGCAAATTTGTCCTTAGGAATTTTGAAAGGTTGCTTAAGAAATATTCAAAGTGAGATATGTCATTATTAAAGTGATGTAAAAAATCAGGACATACTGACATTAATCTCTTTACTGCCTACAGGATCAATCTAGTTTTGTTTCTTTACAAAAATTCTTTTTGTAAGTCTGTAAAGGTACTTCTGTTTGTCCTTCCTTTTGCATTCATCCATGTGAAATGCACATTTTAGTTGATTATATAGTCTTATGCAGTCTGCCTACCTGTCTCTGGGATTATTCATGTAGAGTATCAACAGGCCTTTCAGGAGGCAGAAAAGGTCACTGTGCCACAACTGCTTTTGGAAAATACATAGCTTTGTTTATCAGCTTTGGAATCAGTTGTCTGACTCGGAGTTCTCTGACATTTCACTGCTCTAGGCACTTATTTGGGCAACCTGTAGAGATTTATATTCTCTTAAATTATTAATTTCCTAAATGTTCCATAGATTTTATAATTATATTGGAGAAGTTGTGTTTTTGTTTGTTTCTTCAAATAAATGCTTTTTTTTCTTCATTTGTTTTTGGGTTTTAGCTGCAGGGCTTCACATGGGGCAAATTGCTGGTCTTGGCATCTCCACACAGAGAGGAACTTTCATTACATGGCACAAGTATGTATACTGTGTGTTGTTTCAAATGATTTTGTATTCATTTACATTCATGGACTGGGTGGGAGCAGGCTGTAGAAATGTTGAACTGTGTCAAGTCACAACCTGAAAGTAAAAAATGTCAGTCACTCACGTTCCCTTGTGTTTGCACAGCCACACCTTACAGCAGTTCAGAACAGTTTGTAAATGTATGGCCTTTTTGCTCTTAGTACTTTGGAAGAGCTGAGCACATAGGTATTTTTTACTTCTGGTGAGAAGTCTAACACTCCAAATGTCTGGGTGCCTATCTCGTAAGTCCTTGAATCCACCAGGAGGATATGCACTTATTTTGGGAATTGACCCAGTGTTAATTGTCCTGATTGCAAATGGTGAATGATGTTGAGTTTCTTGGGCAGTGTGTGTTCTGTAGTTTTAAAGGGGAAATGTCCAAATACTGTTTTTCAGGAGGACAGGGAAACCTTTTCATAATTTCATAAGTTGGCAAGACATAAGAAGTGCTGAACTTGTGGGTTCCTGGAATAAGTCGCTTCTGCTGAAGGTAAAACTGTGCTAATCTAGATACGGCTTGGCCATATTAGAGCTGTTTCATTTTCATGACAAATAAGGGCAGTATATGGAATACTGCAAGTGTCCTGTTCACATGGTAATGTGATGTGCTGTAGCCTAAAAACGTTTAACTGAGCAATATTAGCATGGAACATAGTGCCAAGAAAAAAAATGCAGTACTGACAGCTTGCAGGTAATTAATTATGGGAAAAGACACCTGTAGTTCTAATACACATTTTGTTACTTTTTAGTCTCTTTGTTAAGAGAGACATTAAAATGTTGCATGTTAACGCTGCTGCAGCATAGTTTTTGGATGTAGTTGGGTAGTTCTTGGTTGGCAATGTTTTGGGCTTTTTCTTTTCTTGGAGTTTTTTTTCATGTACTCTTTGCTCAGATTATCTGTAGAAGGTGTATTTTATGCTACTCCTGGCTTCATACCTTTAGAAGAGAAAGATTTGCTCCCACTGGAAAAGCAGAAGTTACTTTTCCTCTAAATGGAAACCAAGTAGCAAACTCACCATAAGAAACTAAATTCTTGAGTTTGCTACTTATTTCCTTTTTGAACATTTGATTAGTGCTTAAATTTTGCTAAATCTATGAAGTCGTGATTGAGCCTGTCAGCTGTAGAACTTTCACTGGAATAACAGTGTGTAAAGCTGTCAGCCACATCAGGCATTGTGCTCATGTAGGTGACCAGTGTTGGTAGTGCAGAGCAATGTCTGTGTTCCAGCAGAACTTAGAAAAACAGACTTGTCTAGTGCAGCTGCTCTTTCCTGTGGTGTGTGTTGCAGGAAGGCTATCTGTTGATTTAAGATCCTTACCTGATCCTACACAAGGATACTCTAATAGAGTTTTAGCTTTCTGAATCTAGTCTTGTGTCAGCAGCTTTCACCTGTGTTGTCATCCTTTAAAGATAATTGATCAGAAACCTTTAAGGCCGAGATTAAACATAAAGCAACTGTTTTCTTTTGAAACAGGTAATCCATGTTATTTTTACAGTGCTTCATTTCTTGACTGGCAATGATCGATATTTGGCACCAAGTTTTCTTACTTTTTCGACACAGCAAACTTCTATGAAGTTGTCATGGGTTTTTAAAAACATCCCTGAGGTAAGCTGGAAAGGGAACAACAACAGCTTTCTCAAGTGATGATAATGGCAGGTGACTTGGAGGTGTTCCAGGCCAGGTTGGATGGGGCTTTGAGCAACCTAGTCCAGGGAAAGGTGTCCCTGCCCATGGCAGGGAGATTGGAAGTAGATGATCCTTAAGGTCCCTTCCAACCCAAACCATTCTATGATTCTGTGACTGTTGGCTGTAATTGCTTCAGATTTGTCTGTTCTTCTCCTCAGGAGAACCAGAAAGGCTTTGATCTGTGTTAATGTTCAAAGCCTGTCCACCTAAATAGTGGCTTATATTCATACAACTTTCTCCTCTGATTCTGGAAATGTGTAGTAGTAAAAAAGCTTCCTTTGTATATAAGAATCTTAATCAAATCACCTTATTTCATTTGATATAACTATACGATTAGTACAATTAGTAATTGTACTTTGTTGTAAAGCTGTTTGTGCTCTAGTATTGCATGACAATTGTATTTGTTTTCAACACGCACTCATATCTTTCCACTCTGCATTATCCCAGTGTTTGGCAGTTTCACAAATGATATTGTATATTATTTGTTTTGTGTTTTGTTGTAGTGTGAATTGGAAAATGCTCATAAAATAAGTTGTGCTGGAATAATCTAATGGCCTAATGAGCCCTGAGCTATTTGTTGTTATATTCACTGCTCTAATCTTTACCATTTTCCTTGTTTCTTCCTAAGTATTTGTAACTTAAGTCATCGTATTTTCTATGCTAATTTTCAAGTAACTTTTTAAAGAAAATTGTTATCATCCATTTTCTATCCAGTGTAAAGAAACCCCAAAGTCTTTTGAGTTTTGACTGCCCCAAAGCTAACTGTTGAGAAGGTCAAGTATCATTTTTGACAGGCATGTTTTTGTTGGACCTGTTGAAAATGTGAGGTGGGAATCTGGAGGGTTATAAAAGTGAAGGTCACGCAGCTGCTGAGTTTTCAGTGAGATGAACATTCTCCCACATTTTTTCAGGCACTGATACTTAAAATATGTGACTATCAAACCAAGAACCTCAGATGATCATGGCTCTTGATTAGAGCCATGTATTCAGTCATGTTTTGAGAGAATTAGTTTGTATGTTGTATTTATGAATTCTATAGTTGTAAACATCATCATTTAGTGGAAATTAGATGAAACCCAAATTTCCCATTTTAAAAGGGTATAAGATCCCACAGAAAATAACACTTTGAACTCTTTACAGAAGTCATAAACAAGAAAAATATTTTCTCATTAACCATGAAGAAAATGCTAGAAGGAGTTAGGAAATATGTTTCTCTTTATTGTATCCAGTTGTAAATACTTTTTGTTTGTACGTATATTTTTTCCCAGGCTGAAGAAGCTGCCAAAAAAAACAACTGCTGCTTTGGGACAATTGACACATGGTTACTGTATAGATTGACTAAAGGTGAATGTTACAGTTCCTCTTAAATATCAATAAAATGCAATAGAATCTAAGAGATAATGTTCATGACTTGTCATTTATATGTCCTAGAATTCAAATATTTTTTTTGCAATTTGTGCTTTTTGATAATTGATAAATATTTTAATGTATTGACTGTTAAAACACCCCAAACTTCTAAATTAAATATTCTTTTGGCCGTGCCTGGAAGGGAAATAATTATTCAGTGTAATCAACCTTTTAAGAATATGGGATTTAAAGAGGACTAACAGAACTAATTGGTGTTGACTGAAGAAAAGTACCTGTGAAAGCAAAAAAACCAAAGAATTGTTACAAATGTGGAAGAATTACAAGTTTCTGTCCTGAGGGCTAATGCTGAGCAATCATATGGATTTATGACTGAGAGTGATGCAGTTGGTGTGGTGTGTGTTGGCTCTTCTATCCAGGTTCATGAGGGGAAATAAGGTCATTATTGCCCATTGTAGTGAGCGGCAGGTGAAGTCTCTGTGCTCATGGTATCATCATGATTTTGCTCACACTCAGTTTATATTTCATGGGAGCCAATGAGATGTTTAAAGGAAACTCTTCAGTGTCTGGATATCTGAAAGTCTTGCTTTGTTCTGTTTTTTCCATGGTAGGTTCTGTGTATGCTACAGATTACTCCAATGCCAGTTCTACAGGAATTTTTGAACCCTTTACGGTATGTGCTGTTCTGAGAAAATGGTGTTGCTATTTATTGTGCTTCTGAGAGGATTGCCGACATTCTTACTTTTTCTACTTCATTTCAGAAATGTTGGAGCCCCACCTTGTGTAATCTACTTTCTCTTCCAATGTCAATTTATCCACCAGTGAAAGACACAAGGTAACTATGCAGGAATAATTGAAAAAATATGATAACTGTTAAAAATTAATTGCCTTTATAAAAATACTACATAATCTGCACAGGCCAAGTTATATGCAGGTACACAAAGTTTTTTGTATATGCAGTTATACTTTATGTAGAAATATATGAAGTCCAAAACTTTATTTTTACTATCAGTGTTTTTTAAGGTGATAGTATTAATGTTTTCTTTAAAATAAATCAGTAGCATCACCTTTCATACACGATGCAGACTTGGGCCTTATGTACCTAGATTTCATTTTAACAAGAAGTTCGGTTTAGTATAGTGATGTTTCTCCATAACGTTTGTTTTAAGCTTCAACTTTGGATCAGCTGACTCGGAAATATTTGGGGTACCTATTCCAATAATGGCACTGGTGAGTGAAAATATTTTCTTACTACATCTGTATATTTCTACCTACAGTATTTATCTGGCTTTGATTTAGTAATTGCTTCCTTCGCTATGACTTAACTACAGTAGAATGGGTTGTTGAATTTTTCTCTAAAAACTCAGTTAACACCTTTAGAGGAAAAGGAGGAGAGAGGAATGGGAAGGGATTTCTAAAGGTTGAGATCCATTAAGGTTAGTGACCAAATGGTTAAGCACTGAATGTAGGACTCTAAGCTCTGGTAATGTGTGTGTCTCTGGCTTAAAATCAGTCGTTCTACACAAAGGTGTGCGACAGAGTCCACTCTGGCTTGACTTCAGTAAGACTGCGCAAATGTATTTTTTTAATAGATCTACTTGTTGTCCCTTTTATATTTTTTTTCACTAAAAATAAGTGGCAAATAACATGTTCTTGCCTCAACAGTTACAATTTGGGAAAGAAAAACTCATTATTTTTCTAAAGTGATGACTTGTAGCCAAATCTGCTTGAATTGAGCTAAGTGAAAAAACTGTCACCTAGGTAATTTGAATTTCTCCTGCTATTTTTAAAGAACTGTAGACTAAATTAATCTGTAAATTTCCTGTTTCACCAAGGCAGAAACATAAGTAAATACATTTAATAACCATTATCGTTGTTGAAAAATTGAGCATGGAATAATTTGGTACAGGAGGATTATCAGGGAAAAAGGAAGGCAAGACCTCAAAACTTCAGCTTTCTATTTGGAGAAAGAAGAATTCAAGCCAAGCTACTCTGTTGTGCTCTCTGGGATTGCAAACTCCCCATTTATCCTTGTCAAATATTTATACATAAAATATTGCTTTTGTTTCTATAACACTTTTCAGTGTTGCAGGCAATGCCACAGACGTTCCTGTTGTGTCTAAACCTGGTGTAATTTGGTGCTTGTGATAAGTTCTGACTGTTGGAATGGCCTGCAAATACTTCAGAAATTGTGTGAATCCTCTCTGAATGCTCAGTTCCTTTCTGAAGGAACTTCATTACTTGTATTCAGAACTCTGAACCATTCGCAATGATAATTGAAAACCCAACAGCATTGCAGGTTGATGCTTGACAGCTAATTTGTCACACTGTTTTTGTTGGTCTGCCAGGTAGCTGATCAGCAGGCTGCTATGTTTGGAGAATGCTGCTTCCACCCGGGAGATGTTAAACTGACAATGGGAACGGGAGGTTTCTGGAATGTGAATACTGGAGAGCATCTCTTTGCGTCACAGAGAAGTAAGATAATGAAGTTTGGGTTTAGAGTATCTCACTCTCTCAGCTGTTCCTTGATAGCTGCTAATGATGAGGGTACACAAAGGGATAAAATAGGGCTGTGCTTTTCCTTCTAACTTTAGCTGTAGGAAACCAGCCTGGGAGTGCTGGTCCATAGGACTGTGGAAATTTTTAGTTAGAAATATACATCTTGGTTATCCTGAAATATGCTTCTCAGGAAGAGAATTTAAGAACATCACTAGTAGCTATGTCTTCGACCTGCATCCCTCCCTCTTTTTTTTTCTTCACCAGTTCTTGATAACAGTATTATACAGTAGAAGAACGGAGAAAAGAGGTATTGGTCCTCTGGCTTCTCACATCAAAAAGTTGCAGTGGATCAAGTTCCTCCCCTTGAGCCCTTATGCATCAAAGCACCTGCAGTGAGATATGCAGGATTAACAGTTATTAGATTTCTTTTAAAACACTAGAAATGGTCAACGTGTTTCTAGTGTTTAAAACCTCATTGTTCTGAACATTTGTGGTCTGTCAAGCTTGTTAATTTGTCAGAGGTGGCTGTTTGTCAAGAGAGCAACAGACGATACTAAAGTAAATGTGCCCACACAAGCGCGCTCTGTCATATTTTTAAAGAGTTACTAATTTGGGAAGTCTGCAACTTAAAGTGGGATGGGTGGAGTTGGGAAGGAGGACTGCAGTGTGCTAAGGAGCCTTTTACCGCTTCAAGTCTTGAAGGACCTTGGCAAATACATGAGATGTGTCAGAACTGAAAGCATAGACATTGAATCCCTATGAATGCAAAGGATTTTTAGGCTAATTAATCATGTCATTAGGAAATCATACATATGTCGTCTGTGAATATCTAATAGCAAAAATCATGCTGTAAGGTTTTTCCATTCTGTTTTGTTTTAAGAAAATACTTAGCTATGATCTGATAGAAGTTAAAATCTTCTAAGGCACCTTCTAAAGCTGTGAAATTTCTACTGCTTCAGGCTGTTACTTATGCTAAAATGATTTTCCCTATGTCTTTGACAGTCGTGGGGACAGTTTTTAGTAGGACAAATTAAGTACCTGACTTTCTCAGTGCCCTGGGCATGAAATGTAATGTGTTCAGTCTTTAAAGTTGACATATGTATTTAAGACTGCAGGATGAATCCCTACAGCATCTTTGTGCAAGCTATTCATTAGCTGCTGTTCTAGTTTCTGGTCTACATTTAGCTCTTATATATGACAGTTTGAAAAAACAGAAATAAAGTAGTTCCTTCAAGAACAGCACTTGTCACAATTCAGTGATGGAGTCATGTTATATAGATGTAAAAGCTGTCCCTCTGGTAGTCTGTTGGTTCTTATTAACTCTGGTTGTGCCAAGTGTCACATGGATCCATTCCCTGGAGGCAGGATTATTTTACACTACTGGAGACTCTGGTGAGAGCATCTTCAGGAAGGCCACCTGGTGAATGGACTTCTCTGTCCTGAATTAGCTGCCTTTCTTTAGGACTTCTGGCTTAATTAATTTTTTGATCCTTTTTCTTTGTGGCTTTACCTTTGGTGAAAAATAAAGATTGTAAGGCACATCTGCACCCATGGTCTGGAAATATGTATATCAGTTTTTCCCTTTCAAGAGACAAATACAAACTGTAATCTAAATAGTTGCTACTGATTGGTTTATATTGTAAGCACTAGAGTGCCTCCAGCACTAACCAAATTTCTGGAACTGCACTAGTATTACCATGCAACTCTCTTGGACACAAGCAAGCAACTGGGGATGATTCTGTGAGGAACACATGTATCAGCAAAGTCACTTTGAGAAAGCAGAGAGAACCTCCAGATTCTTCTGCTGTAGATTCCTCTTTCTGGTCCTTTTAAAAGTAAACTGGGACTCGTTCACCTTTGCTGCATTACCATGATCTCCGAGTCCTGAGCAGGGTCCCATAAAGTCTGGGTGACTTCTTCACTCCAACAGTTGCTGAGCTTGGTTGTGTGAAGTTGTTGCAGTGGCCACTGGTTGCTGAGGTTCTTACTGAGTGACCTGCAGAGCCCTTTGTCCAGCTGCAGTGCTGGGGGACATCTGCGGTGCACCTGCATCACCAAGTCTTTCTGCTCTTGCATTAAAAGCAGTGCTCTGCAGGACTCCTGTGCTGTCTTCTTACTCAGATATCAAATGAGAAGGTCTTTGTGTTTACACTGTCTGTTCTAAGTAGTCTTTCATTGATAAGGTTTCAAGATATCTGGTGGGAAGCAAAGGGGAGAACAAATGGTCAGGTTTATCCTTATTATTGGCTATTATTTATTCCTAATACAATAGTACCTTCAAGCAGACAGCTCTTTGAAAGATGCTTTTTGTTTTGGGGGGAAAAGAATCTGACTTTTTAGAATCCCTTGGGGAAAACTGTATGGACTTAAATAGGAAAACAGTGATAAATTTTTAGGTATGCACAATCTCTTATCATATGAAAAATAAAAGTAAGTACAGATAGCTCTTCAGTTTAAAGGGGTTTTTTTGTAGTTTGATACTGATTTTTTTTTTTTTGTTAACTTTGGTCTAACAACCTGTTGCTCAAGTATCTTGTCATCCCATCACTAAATTTTCAAATACACTTAACCTCTATTGGGGACTTTTTTTAGCTTCAATTATGCAAAGGAATCGAATAAATTTTTCTTTTCTTTGGTTGGACTTATTGTGGTGAATGCTTGTATATGTTTTTCTGGAAACATTTAACTAAGTGGTTTTCTTTCATGGAAAATAATGAAGGTCTTTATCCACTGATTGGTTGGAAGATTGGGAAAGAAGTTGTTTACCTAACTGAAGGCACTATATCGGACATAGGAACTGCCATAAAATGGGCTCAGGATATAGGTAAGTTCTTTATAGAGGGTAAAATATATAACTGCTTAAGAAACTTCTTTATGGGTTCACAGTTATGTTACTGGACTTGGTTTTATTATTCATAATTGAAGAAACCAGCCCACATGCTTTGGACAGCAGAAATGCAGTGTTGTGTTAGAAGGTTCTGTGCTGGATGTGTTTGCTGCAGGGAGTTGGAGTTTGGTTTGTACACTCATCTCCTCTTCAGTCTCTGCCTCAGACTCTCTTACCTATGGAGGCTTTTATTTTCCTGAAACATTTTACAAACTTCCTGGTTCCACAAGCACTTGCTGCAATGCTTTTGAGAGGTCTCCAGCTACACATCTCAGAGTTAACAACAGGCTTGATTTATATGAAAATAACGTGGAGAACTTCTCAAGTAATGGTGCTGTCAATGTTCCTTCACATAGAGGTAATGTGCCTGTTGGCTGGTATTGTTATTTAATGAAAGGGTTTGCATTCCAGTTTAATGAAAGACTAAGAAAATAATAGCTCTGTAGTAGCTGATGTTCAAAACCAGTGGTTGTTTATAGGACAACTGTTCTGAGTGTTCTAATTAGAAATTTACTTGGCTTACTTAGAAACATAGTACAGTTTTACTAGAATGCAAGAAAAGATTGTCTGGGAAAGGTTTTCCTGAAGTGTAGCTCACCTCAAAATTTCACATTTCTGGAAGTGTCAGCTTTTGGTGCATGTGTGCATTTATGTGCTCTGGTATGTGCCCTTGAGGGTTAAACATGACTCAGGTTGGTTCTCAGGTCTTCATCATCCAGCATTTGACTAAGCCTAGAGAGTAATAGCCACGAGGCTTTTGAGGAAATGACTCAGTTCAGCGCTGTAGACTCAAGTGTCAGTGGTATATATGTAAGCTTGCTACTTCAGATTCCAGAGTTAAAATGGATACTTACCCATATTGAACTTATCAATACTTAAAGTGAATTTTATTGGTATATGCACAAGTGTGAAGGATTTCTAGCTAGTCAGTAGTAAAATGGTCATGATCTACAGTTGCTACCAGAGGAAAAGAAAAATAAAGGAAGTTTTAGAGGGAGATTAAAAAAGGCATGCTGCTTTTAGATGCTGTAACAAGTAAGACCTTTATTTCCTGAAAATATTAATGCTGAGAACCAAAATTTAGAAACTTTTATAAGTTTTAGAGAATGGTAAAACTTTTGCTCTACAGAAGGCATTGGGCCAAAACACGAGGTAAGCCTCAATAAGAGTGGTGAGGCTCAGCATGGATGAAGATGAGACATAACAGTGTTAAAGGTTTGGAATTAGGAATTTCTGCAGCAAGGCAGACTTACTTTAATTTCTTTTAGTGGGATCATATCACTTCTAAGAATTTTGAAGAAGTAGTATGTGGAATTTCAACATGAAGCCAACCTTAATTTTTTCTTTTTCTGTCCTGGTGTAGAGGTACTATATTTATAATTCAGTAACAGCAAAGACAACAAGAAGGAAAAGATGTGATTTGGGTTTATTAGTCTGAGCACAGTAGAATCCAAAGTTTTCAAACAAATTCATGAAGGTTACAAAGGTAAATTGAAACTCCTGATAAGTTACCAGGATGGGTTTTTCAAAGGTAAATTGAACTAGATTAACCTAATTTATCTTTAATAGGAGAATTCACTTTTTTGACAAGAAAAAGCAATAGATCTCATGTACAGCAGACCTCTAGTCTTCTGTAAAAACATGTTACATCACCACATAAGGACATTATTAAAATTACAAAGATGGATGTTGGTACAAGAATTTTGTGTAGGTGAAGAACAAGCTAAACAGGAATGTCAGTTATGAAAGGAGAGATCTGGCTGGACAGAGAATAAAAAGTAGGTCTACCCAAGAGATGATGTTGTGATAAAATCTGATTACCTTATTTATGTGTCAGTCACTTGTAAAGATACTAAGAGTGCTGATAAAATATGGATATTAAGGACTTCCTCTGTAGTTGCTTGGTAGTTGGACTGACAATAAGAACATCTTTTTTGGGGGAAAAAAACATCTCATGTGTTGTGAATTTAAGGTTTTAGCACTCTTAGGGTGCCACTGTTATCAATCTCAGTTCCCATTTCTGCCTATTTGGAAATATAATGACCTCTTACAGGATGTGAAGATTAAAAGGCTACAGCACAAAAGGTGTGAGAGGATCCTTTTGAGTTTAGCCTTCATCTGAATAGTTTGGGTTTTTTAATGTGACTGATGGACATGAAAGAGAGGAGAAGTGGTCATTTCCCTTAGAACATGTAATCTGAGAATATTACAAAAGGTAATAGTCAAACTCTAGATTTCTGTCTCTTAGTGAGACAAAATGAAGGAATTGAAGTAAATGTAATAAAAGCACACAACTTATGCATCCTTACAGATCTTTTCACCAATGTAGATGAAACAGCAAAGATGGCACAGAGTATTGCTGATTCTCAAGGCGTTTGTTTCATTCCAGGTCTTCAGGTAAAATTATTAATATAATTGAGAATGTATTTTAACTAACCCAATTAAAATTTCAACTTCTACATGTTTAAATGTAATAACTTACATCCTATCACAGTATTTATTCTGTACTATTCAGGTTCTTACTGTCTGTCACTCATCATGATGTGTGAAGACCATTGTCACATCAGAATGCTTAAACACTATCCCCCCCTTGAGAAAAGCCCTACCAAATAGGAAAATTAATGAAGGACAGATAAACTAAATGATTTGCCCCCAGGAACACGGGCAGTGCCTGCAGAGACAAAAATGGATCCCGTAGTTCTTCTACCTCCTGCAGAGCCCTCACTGAGACAATACTTCTGAGAACTGTTCTAAAATAATTCATTTTATTCTGCCTTTTCTCAAGATGTATGTTGCAATTATTCGGAAGATTTACAAATAATGACCAAGATTGCAATTCTTGGTGTTATGAAAAATGAAGATAATGTTTAGAAACTTCTCCTGGGAACGATCAAACTCAGTATGACAGACATCTCTCTTGGAAGTCTCAGTGATTGATTGGTTTGAATTACTTCACCTCTGTGTGTTTCTAAAAGTTTTTTGAGTGTTTTTTTTTTTTTTAAATCTTCATTTGTCTACCATACTCATTTTGATCATCCCCAGGGCTAGTGGTTCTTTCTGAAGAAACTTAACATCTTCAACCTTCCCTTTGTGTAATTCCTGTATGCTGATGGAACAAAGCAAAGAGGAATTTCATTTCTTTTCCAGATAGCCTGGCTCCCTGCTCTCAAACCAGCCACCATAATCTCTAGGGATATAGAACTTGACTGTACTAAAGTGCCTCCATTTAGCATTTATTGGGAGTAACTGTGCTAGGAATAAGCAAGTGTTGAGCTGTGCTAAATTCCAGTATTTGCAGACAGGAATCTTGAGGTAGACATATGTTAGTCTCAATATTTTCTGAACCTTTATTTCTATTAGTATTCAAGTTCTAGAGATATTGGCAAAATGTCTTTTTTGTTTGTATCTTTTTGTTTTGCTTTGTGGGTTTTTCTCTCCCTTGCTTTCTTGGCACTGTCTCCATAAGTAACCCCAGCCAGCTTCCTGATTAATACTGATTCAGTCTTTTTCCTTAATTCTAGTATTCCCAGTCCAAATTTAGAAGCTGTATAATGATATGGATTACTTGGATAACTGAATGGATTTCTCTTTAACTGTGACATCTAGCAGCCACTAATAGTCCCCACCAGTGTGGGTTTCTTTGCTTTTTAAAAGCCCTGCTTATTCCAGTGGACCGTGTTAGCGAGCGGCCTCAGTGACAGAATGTGTGTCCACTTAGAAACTGAGGGGATTACATGGTGTGAAAAGGGACACAACAGAGTTGAACACTTCTGGGCCTGTAACGTGTCTGTGTATCTCCACGTGGCTAGATGCTAACACAAATTGATTCTATTATAATGTTTCTTAGCCCCCAGAATGACAGCCCTTAGGGAGGGTCATCTCCTACACAAAGTAAAATGTTCCTCTACTCATCCATAATAAGGCAATAAGAACAAGTCCTTTCTTGCTGGATTCTACTGCTGTGGTGCAGTCCACAGAGAGGAACATCACTGTGAAATTGTATTTGAAATGCAGTGAATATTTACATTAGTAATTTTTGTCCTTTTACTCATTCTGCTAGAAATGGGTTTCCAGACTTCAATTGCTGTGGTTAATAGTAACAGCAAAATTGTAGGGCTCTTCAGTGGGGTGTATGCATGGGTGTGCACGCTCTTTTCTTCTTTTTTTTTTTTTTTTTTAATGATCAAATTCTTTCTAGATACCCTTATGTAGAATATGAGTCTCCGCTTTTTAGTTTATCTTGTACATGAAAATTGCTAAATTTGGAAGCCATGAATCCTTATTGTACTACTGAGCTGGACAAGTGGCCCCATTCTTAAGAGTGGTAAGGGTCCTTTTATGTGGAAACAAAAAGAATATTTTCTTTGATGCAGAAGTTTCTTCTATTTAGGGATTTTTCAAAATGCCAGTTTTGGCTGTGTTTGCCTATCTGTACACTGGTGTTTTGGGTTTTTTTAGCATATGCTAGCATTTTCTTAACTGTAAATATATGTGTATGCATTTTATAAACATGAAATTCAAACTTCTGTTAAGTGTTGTCATGATTGATACTTAGCACAATACAACTGAAAAGGATTGTTTCAGTTTAAAAGTTACTGTCTACAGTGAAAATAAGATTGAACATTGTCACAAACCTGGTACACAACAGCAAACTAATATTTTGTGATGAAGTTCATCAGAGGAGTGGAGGGGTGGAAACAGATTCATAAATTAGTCCTCTAGTTCTCCTGTAAAAATAAGACCACTTAGAATTTTTTGTGAACTGTGTTTATCGGTGTCGCTGATAAAAAGTATTATCATCCCTTTCAGTGTTACTTTTAAAAGTCAATTCATCTTTCTTTCAATAGTTCAGGAAGGGGTGTGTGAAATCTTGTTGGAGAACAGCAGTATCAGAGTGCCCTGTTCCTAGACACTTGAAGTGTACACTGTATGTATTTTGAAGAGAAATCACATGGCTTATTTAGTATGACAAATTTGAAATAAGTCACTTAAACCTTTGGCTCTTGAAAGCAGCTATTTAAACTGTTCACTGAGGTAGCTAAAATAACACTATATTCCTCTTACATATTGTTTTTAATTTTCTTCTCTCACTGCTGCCTGTAATTGTTGTAAGTTATTTTTTTCTTCTTACTCTTCTTTCTTAAAAACCTACAAATACAATTCACTGAACTCATGGTGGCATCTTTTGTGCAGGTTTCTGTGGATGACACATATTTATGTGCCTCTTTCATGGGACTGAAGCCTTCCACTACCAGAAACCATCTTGTCCGAGCTATACTGGAATCTGTAGCTTTCAGGTACTGTTTGCTTAATTACCTGGCTTATTTCAAATGTTTGCTTTTATTTAAATCAGCAGTATTAAATGGATATGTGGACTTCTGCAGTTTTTAAAATACAAATAGTAGTGATCTGTTACTGCTGTGCTGGAAAGGAGTTTCAGCTGCTTCCTTTTTTCTTAACACTTTACAATTACACTTGTGTATATTTTCTAGTTCAGAGTTTTTGTTAAGTAGTCATATAGATTGTTAAATTGTATTAGTTTTCGCATGTTCTAAAAATGTTTTCTGTTTGAAGTTTGTCCTTACTCTGGTGACAATGTTTTGTCAGAAGCTGTAGCCCACTCCAGCTGTGTTTAAAGTACCCCTGAAGCTCGAACTTTTATATTACAGAATCATGGAATATGTTGAGTTGGAAGAGACCCATCAGGATCATAGAGTCCAACTCCTGCCCCTACACAGGACTCCCCAAGAATCACACAAATAAATAGAAAAGAGTAGAGATCCTTTGTGTTGATTTTCTCCCATTAACTGAAATGTTTCAGAACAAGTCAAACTTGAAGCCTTCAGGTATTCCCCTTAAAGAACAGCTGGGTAAACTCCAGTTAACACTCTGGCCTACTTTCCTCACTCTGAGTGAAGAATCAGTGATTGCATCCTGTCTGTAGAAACCTATCAGCAATTTTCAGTGGAAAAAATGAACCTTCCATGGTGACTTGCTATAGAATGGGCCATGATTTAGCCATACTTGTGCCTTTGTAATAATGACAAGGACCGAAAACCAGTTTCAGTGGTTTTGGTTTTTTTTTTTTGTACATTCTAGAAACTCACTGGCTATTGCAGCAGTTCTGACAGAACTGAGGCCTTTTTTGCCTTGTATTTTATTTTCTGCCTATGTAGATACTGAAAACATTTTATGGAATATATAATGCTTAATTCAAGTAAATATTTTCTTTAAAGAAACAAACTGCTTTATGATACCATTGTGAAGAAGGTGCACATTCCTCTTCAAACCATTCGGTAAGTTCTGTATAACTTCTAAACTTTGATATATGGGAGTTTGACTTTAAATAGATGTGAACTTTATTATGCATTTTATCTTACTGTAAAAATTCCATTGTTGAGAAAAAGATGATTCCAAAGTCAAATGGTAATGTAGCTTAAGCAGCAGTAGAGTCTCCCCACACCTATTGGCATTGATGATTGGCAGTAGGTGAGTAATGAATTGCTCTAATTATTAAAACAATAATAAAAGAGAAGGCAAATGCATGTTTTCAAGTATCACTAGAGTGCACATAGCAATGCCTACCCCAAAGGTCATTTTCCCCTTTGTAATCATTCTTTCATACTGACACTTTTTGTGCTGAGTCTTTCACAGGCTGTTTTTTGAAGACGTTGGTTAAAACTGTTTTTCTATTTGTGAGGGAAAGAGGGAGAATATTTTTACAATTCAGTTGTGAAGACATTGGTTTTGCTTTAATCTCTGAAGAAGCAGATCAGATTTAGTGAGGTAACCGTGAATACGCTTTCACAACATTTGAGGAAACTTTAACTGAATTATGCATTGCTAGAAGACTGTAGTTCACATTTCAGGAGGTATTTCCTTTGAGCTCAGCAGTTGTCAGAGCCTCCAGCCCTCTGGGGCTCAGAAGGCTCTCTGACAAAATTCCTCCTTTGTGCAGCCAGGGGTCAGCATGGCACTGTGATCAGAACAGAGGCAGCCTTCCTCTCCCTCCTGTGCCTCTGCAAGGAAGGGACAGAGTGGCAGGCATGTGGACAGAAATCACTCCTGAGTAGTGAGAAAAGTGAGAGTACAAAGCGAGAGGAGGTAAAAGTTTCTGTTTTCCATCACGTACTGGAGCAGAGTAGGCAAAGGTGAAGAAACAGCCAGGCTTAGGGTTTTAACGGAGACAAAAAGATTAAAAGTATCTGAATTTTTGATTCCCTAGGGAACTTTTCTACATAGAAAATTGCATCCAAAATTTGAGAAGTCAAATTAAGAGTGCGAACTGAAAAATGGGAAGTGTGGAAGTACTGCCTAGGGAACATTAGAATTCTGATCCCATTTATGTTGTAATGTAGACTTTAAATTGTATGATCATGTCCTTTTTTATTCATTGATAGAAAATTGCTGCTTCATATAGTGACTGTAATAGTTAATTACCATCAGTAGTAATTCAACTTCTGGATTAAGCATTAGAAGATAATTAGAGAGTGGAGTTTTCAGTAGGGTTGTAAACTGCTTTCCCATCCTTTTGTCTGCACATCTTCAGTACCTGTCAGTTACTTTTGATTTTTTGTTGTTGCTTTTATCCCATTTTAGCTGTTGTCCTGTATCCCTTGTTCTTTCCCAGTCTCTAGCTCTTACAAGCTCCCACCAAGTTGTTGTTTTCATTAATCCTCTAATTTCCTATTACTTCTCTTTGCTTGCATCAACACTATCAAGGAAAGCACAGAGAAAGAACCCTCACTTTAGTCTACCTGTCCTGTACTGTAAGTGTCTGCAGGAGCCTTTATAAGGATGATCCTGGTGGTCCCTGGAGCCCTGGAATGTTCACTTGTTCTGTGAATAGCACATCCCTGGTCCAATGGCACACAGGAACTCGGAGTTAGCAGATGTACAGACTGAATCTTCGAAGTATCCAGCAGCAAAGTTTAGCTAAATGTAAAACTGAGTATTTGGAAATTTTTAATAGTATGGAAGAATATTTGGCATATTTGAAGATCTTTAAGCAATTAATAAGTTTTACTACCCAACACTTTCTATAGCAATAAGCAGTAGAAATCTTTTCTGCACCACATTTGATAGAGCAACAGCTTCATGCCTGGCTGATATTGGAGTCCGAGAGAATAATGAACCAATCTGTGACATTTCAAAGATTGCTTTTTGTCACAGTTACTTTTGTTTGCAAGTGTGATTACTTTGCACTCTCAGATGATTAAAAATCAGCATTGGTAAGTTCTAGTTTTGTCCATTAAATTGGTCCCCAACATGATGCAATTAGGAAAATAGATAGATGGAAGTCTCATTCTGAACTTCCTCATAAAAAGAAGCGACAGTGAAGGCATTTTAGCTCACTAATACAAAGATTTCAAGGGAGGGCTTCTCTTCCAGATCTGAGAACACCTGAAAGGGTTTGTTTAGTGTAATGTTTTTGGCTTTTGTCCTGTTGTGATGGTAACTATGTAAAGGTTCTGTTATAAACCCTAACATTTCCATCAGGATGATATATGGTTTTAAAAGACAGAGCTTTCAGAGCTTTTGATAGTGTCCTGTGTTCCCTGTCTGTCTACCATTCCTCCCCCAGTTTAAACATTCTTTTTGTTTCTTGGCACTTTCTTCTGACCTCTAAACTTACCCACCCAGTGGAAATACATTTGTCCATGAGTACAGGAAGATGTATGCATAGGTGTGAAACACTAAGAGTTGTTTTCTGAAATGCCAGCAATAAGCATTTGAACTTAACACATTTTTCTAACTACTTTTTCCCTTCTCCTTATAGAGCTGATGGAGGTGTCAGTAATAATAGTTTTGTTATGCAGATGACTTCAGATTTAATTAATAAGAAAATAGAAAAACCTGCAAATGCAGATATGTCTAGTCTTGGTGCAGCTTTTCTAGCAGGCCTTGCTTCAGGTATGTAGACATTAAAAAGGTTGTTGTTTTTCCCTTTATAATGCATTTTTGTAAATATGAAAAGAAAAAGAAAATCAGACAAAAAAAGGACATAACTTCAAATAATTGTAAGAACTCCCCAAAGGACTACTTTAGCCTTTTTTGTGGGAATCCAAGGTAAGTAGTATTTGCTTCTCTGTACAGTACAGTTAGAAGGATGTAATGAAGAAAGAGGTGAACCCTGTCTTTGCTGCCTCCTCTTTCTTGACTCTGTGTCCATTCCCATATCTGTGCTGCCTGAGCAGTGCTACGTGGGGTGAATCACTTGGCAAGGGAGCCACTGCACTTACCTGCAGCCATGTCATTCCTGCTGAAGTTGTGTCCTGTCATCTGTGAGCTGAGCCTCTCTTCTTTAAGGTTTTTGTGGAATAGAAGTAGAAAATAAATTATTAACAGAAAAAACAGCTCTACTCACACAGAATTGTTTTATATCATTAACCAGACTTAAAACTACAAACTATCAATGGTTTTGCTGAATATGCACCTACAAAATATATTTTTATTAGATTGCTTTGATATGTAAATAACACAAATGGAAAATAAAAACTATATGCTTGAGTAAGACTTATTCACCAATTGAAAGTGTCAGAAAGTTGGGGCCCTTGACAGGCAAGAATGATTTAATAACGTAAATTAATCTGAATCTGTAACAGCAGCTGTTTTCTGCCATTTATGCAAATTTTTAAGACAGTAGGAAAGCAGTTAGATCTTGGGGTTTGTGGCCCTTCTTCATTGAGAAGGACCTGCAGCCGAAAGCACTTGGTGGATGAAACCTAAGGGAGCTTCAGTGCACCAGAGCTGTTCCTTGGAAACCATCCCAGTTAAGCAGATGCATTGTCAGGATTCCAAACAAGTGGATCCTATTGGAAAGGATTTTCACAATGTTAAAAATATGCTTCCCTCTGAGAAAGTTGTTGGTTGAGTAAAGAAAAGCTGTCATGGTTTCTTACTGTGTTTCTGCTTTGGATCTCTTGGAAATAGTTTAAAACAACTCAAAAATAATATATTTACAGTTGAGCTGTAGAATGAATTTTCTGTTTATAGGATTTTGGACTGACAAAGAACAACTAAAGAAGCTAAGGAGAACAGAAACAGTGTTTGAGCCCCAAAAGGACTCAGAGGAATACAGACCTGCTATGGATACCTGGCTACAAGCAATGAAACACTCCCTGCACTGGTAGAAATTGGCATTTTAATTATAGAAGGATTAAGATGTTTTAATTCATATTTATAACATCTTGACATTAACAGGACAGTGAAAGCCATAACTGGAATTCGTGATGGTATCTGTACAAGTTACCCCCCTGCTGCTTGATTACTTACACACTGTAATGACCCTTCCCATCGCCCCTGTGACAGCTGTGGTCCAGCTGCAGCATTGGTGTCCCTTCCGTGACCTCCTCCGGGTGGCCCAGCTGCTGGAATCCTACCATGGACTGCACGGGGGGTGTTCTTCCTATGATGGCTTTTCTCCTGAGGAGCTCACCTCCCTTTGGATCTCTAAAATCTTTGGTATGCTAATCATCAAGGAAGGGTAAAAGGCACATACACTCCCCTAGGCATTGCTGAGAAACTCAGAATGATTGTTGGGAGTGGGTTGTGATGAACTCAGTTGTGTACAGAGACATTTTATTGGTAGTAGCCTGATACCAACTTTTGGCTGACTTTCTAAGAAAACATTTGGCCCAGCTCTGTGATGACACTTCTGTGCACTAAATTGAGATGAAATACAAAAGCAAATAGGCTTTCAGCACTCCATTTAAAAAAAAAAAAATCCAGGATTTTTGTAGCTATGGTTCCTATCTAGCTTGTAGCTCACTTTTTAAAAAAATTTATAAAGACCAAAAGCAATTTTATCTAGCATGGCCAACACAAATACGTTAAAAATACTTCCAGGTATGCTATCTAACTTGTAGATATTTGTACTATTAATATTTTCAAGGCCATTCTTAAATCCAATTATTATTAGCTAAAAGGGAGTCAAAAGTCTATTTTTGAAGCTATAAACTACTTTTGTATTTTTTAAACAAATAAATTATAATTAAAGAAATGTGTAGTTAATTATTATGTATTTGCTTATCACTACTCTTAAATTATTGTAATTTTCTCAGGAATATGTGTAAATCAGCTTCAAAAATTTAAAATGATTAAACATTTTCATTTCAGAATAATATAAAGTTCAAGCTGTGGGTGATTGTATTCCACAGACACCAGAGACAAGAAATGGTCTTTGTCAGTTGTCATTGAAGAGGGCTGAAGAACTATCATTGACTTTTTCTTGTGCTGAAACACGGAAGGTCAAGTCATACACTATTTCCTCAGTTTCTTTCAATCATGTACTATGAGTTGGAGCATCTAACTATGTGTGTTCTTCAAACTAGATCTCATTTGTTTCTCACCCCTAGCTTAAAATGCCTTTTTTTTTTTTTTTATTCTTCTGTTACTTTCTGCCCTTCAACCTGTGCTATATCTTGGCAAATTTTTTTCCCTCTGGGTATTCTTCCACGTTGCAGAGACCATACTCTCCTGAACGTTCTTTAATGGGAATCATTAAATGAAGTCCAGAAACAGGTCTGTTTGCTGATTTCTAGTAATGTGGCAGGCTATAGAGTCTATACGGTTAATAGGTCTATAGATACTGGTTTTACAAATGGTGCTAAGACTCTAATATAAATAGTCCCTTCTCCTCCTCCTATAAAGTGAGAACTTGGAATTACAGGATATGTTGCTTTGCTTTGCTTTAACACCCGTGTTCAGCTTGTGATTTTTCTCTGTCCTCTCAATGTCACTGCTAAAGAAAATGCTTATTAGCAAGAAGGTTCTCCAAGGCCAAACCAAAAGGCTTTCAGGGTGGCATTTTGGGCAGGAGTTTGTGCCTCAGTTGCTGGTGTTTTAGACTTTGTTCTCCCTGAAAGAGTTTAGTTTCATCAACATCTGCCTGGGGATAATGTCCACCTACTGCCCTTTTTGATGAAGGCTCCTTGACTAATGTCCACTTGTTAGTCTTGTGGTTTTGCTAGGCTTGCTTGGGCAATGTTCCCAGATGGAGCTCCAATGGGAGCTGAGCCTGATCCTGTTCAAATCACTTTGCTGAAGGTAACTCAGCAGCCATGGGCCTTAGACTGCACCTTTACATGGGGGTGGTTTTCCTCCTGGCAGTAGCACAGCTAAAGAGATAGAAGATACCCAAAAAACCCAAGACATTATATAGTCCTCTTGCTCTAGGGAGTGTCCTAGAGGACCTAGTCAGGATAACCATTTTACTACTGTCACTGTTTTATTTCGCGAAGCAGGAAATGTCACCTGTTTTCGTTTCATGAGCCTCAAATCTACAGGAGGGAAACTTCAGTGGAAATTAAGGATGCAAAAAGGCCTCAGTATATTCACCAGCTGAGCCATTCAAATGGCCTACAGAGTTGTGAGTTCTGTTGTGAAGAGGTTCAGAGTACTGAGTAAGTCTCTGAAACAAACAGGGAGGTGTCTTTAAGTCTCCCAAGATGGAGAAACCTTTGAAGGTTAGACAGTCTGCCACAGCTTGTGATGCATAGTTGCCCAAAGACTAACCAGACTAATAGACATCTTGAAGAAATTTGGTTACTGATCAGTCTCTTTTGCTTATCTGTTCCAAGAAAAACTGATCTTCCCAGGAATTTTTTAATATGCTGATATCTAAAACTGGTACCTGTTAATTGATAATGAATTTGAAATGATTTTACGGGTGCTGTTCTGTCTTAACAGAAGGGCATGAAGACCACTGTAGAACCTCACTCATACTAACTTTTATTTAAAATAAGACAGCCTTTACTGCTGCTGGTTTTGCTTGTATTTAGTTTTTTTACTTCAGGGCAGTTTTCATCGGTGTGGAAAGTATATGCAATTTTACATTTTCTATCAGCTGAGTTTGATAATAAAGGTAACAATACAAAAATGATAAATATTAACTAGTTTGTAGTTTTATCATTTTGAGAGCTACACCACGTTGAGACTGTGAATGTTTTACGTAGGATTGGGTAGTGATGCACCTCATCAAGCTTACGAAGAATGAGCAATTCAGTTGGGATGTGTTAATGATCTCTGGGCATCCTGCCTTCACAGATAGACACATCTCAGTTTAGCAGTTTTATCGTTCAAAACAACGTATAGTCCTGTTACCATGGGGACTACATGGCATGAAAAATACCTGTAATGTTGGAGGGATCTAACTATTGGATTAAATGTTGCATATCAAGAGAACAGTCTTCAGATAGTTGAACATATTGAGCAGACATATGAGTTTCCTTACATAACTAAGAAAAAAATCAGCAGCTATGTTTAAAATCTCACTGTAATGAAATTGGCCAAGATTTTTGAGTACTGTTTTCTTTTAAGCAGTATTTTCTGCTTTCCTGTAACAGCTGATTTTATGTAGAATCAAATTCAGTTGCTGTCATCTGTTTTTGACAAGAGCATTCAGACTTGCTTTCCTGATAGAAGACAGTAAAAAAGGTAAGCACTTGAGTTGCTGTTTCAGCCTGCTAACTTCCATTGGTATAATCTCTATAGCAAGATCCTTCAACTTAGTCCAGTGGTTTCCAAGATCAGGGCACAGCACAAGAGATTCTCATCATGTGGAAAAGGATAAGAACCACTCCTTGCCAGTCAGTGGGGCATAGCATAGAGAGGGGGTTGTTACTGCTCCGAGCCAAAATGTACAAAGTTGTGATCCCTCTTGAGACAAACTGATGTGGCAGTGCTATGGGCTGAGATGGGGAATATGGCAGTGCTCTGCCCCAGAAGTTGTTAATTTAAGGCTGTATGGGGAGTCAGTGCAAGTTCAGCAGGAGAAAAGGAGCGGTGGTGGAGAGGGAGCCTGTTTTGGGTTAGTGTTTGTATAGGTTACCACAGCACGGGCTGTGGGCTGGCAAGAAAGTGGTGAAACTAGCAAGTGTTGGAAAGGGGAATAGCGGGGATCTAGGAGGTATCTGACCAGCCAGGGGGAGCAATGTGGTGTTCTAAGGCTGGGAGACCACTAACAGGTTCTGGAGGGAGATGTGAGAGCTCCCCAGAGTGCAGGCTTGACTGTAAGTAGCTGCTAAACCCATGCCTTAGCATATCTAAAAAAACCCCAATTCTAAGCTGTTTTTCAGTGCAGCCCTCACTGCGATAAAGTTTGGGGTTTGTGAAAGTTCTGAAGGACTGTGTATTGATTTAGAATGTTACCTCTGTAGTGTCCTTACCCTCATGTGAACTTATCACTGTTTCACCGGCTTTAAACTTGAGTATGTGTGTATATATATAGAGAGAGTTATTTTGCAGTTTGCTGTAGAAAGCAAATGCAAACTACAGGAGTGACTTTTCTCTTTCTTTCCTTTGTGGTTAAAATGACTATTTTTCATACATTCATAATCAGTTCTAGCATCTGACTTCAGTTCCTTGGTGTTTCTTGCAGAAAGGTCAAGAAACCAATGAACCAGAAGGAGATATATGAAGCCCAAGTGTCTTTATCGGGGCTGGGTTTGAGGTCAGGTATTTGTTTAGCTCAGGTAAGGTACTGAATA
Organism: Cephalopterus ornatus; assembly: GCA_013396775.1. Lineage (NCBI taxonomy): Eukaryota > Metazoa > Chordata > Aves > Passeriformes > Cotingidae > Cephalopterus > Cephalopterus ornatus. Next base: position 300,537 of record VZRE01005724.1, on the reverse strand, counting down.
GTGCAATGAACCAGCCACCCTGGTTTGCTTTCTTTTCCAAGGCAGTGCATGCCTTCTGCACTTGTGTCAGGGCAGGCATCATGGTAGCAATTGTGATTGTACCTGCTGGAGGGGGTCTCCAACAGAATGCACAATAGTTTGCACTTTTTTAATGCTTTCATAAATGTATCTTGCATAACACTGCAAATACTGGTAAAAGGTCACTACATTTGATGGAAGTATTATATAGAGGACGAAAAGAAACTAAAACCACAAAGTCAGCAAGTTCCTGGGCAAATGCTAGTTTTTCAGTTGTGAACTGCCGCACTGAGGTAAACATACAGGTCTAGCTTGCTAATGTTTCCCTTAGACTGCATTTAAGAACTCTATTTTATGGGTTGAACACCTGTTTTTGACATTCCTTCCCTTTTTAGTGAAGGGGACAGGATCAAGTGTGTCTTCCTAGAGCATTTAATATTGTCTGTAAAGCAAGAAAAAAAAGTTTACCATGTTCAATCTGGTATGTGTATGGTCTAGAGGGGTATCTAAAGCACCTAAATATTGTTTCTGTGTCCCCATAAACCTTGTTTTGCTCAGCTTGCTCATTGGCACTAAGCTGAATTTGTGTTCCAGAAATGTGAAGGATGGATAACTGCGCGCCTTGGCGCTGTGCCCAGCTGCCCCGGAGAAAGCCTGTCCTAACAAATGTTCCAGCGTCGCTTCCAACGGAACTTAGTGCCCATTTTATTTTTTTACTCCAGGGAGTGCTTTCTATTTATGTTGTCTCCTCTGTAAGGGTACTTAATCCTGTTTTGTTGAAATCAGTTTTTTATACAGGTAAGGAAATGCTGAAGGCAAACCCTTCTCCCGGCTGTCCCGGGGTGTCCCTGCCGGTCCCGGGGTGTCCCTGTCTGCCCGCGGCCGGCTCGGGCGGGGCCGAGGTGCGAGGGCGCTGTCGGTGCTGCCCGGCCCCGCATCTTTCTCCGGGGCCCGGCAGCCTTTGTTCGCAGGAGGGGGCTCAGGGGGCTGGGGCAGGGC
>VZRE01005724.1:240158-298425 GCA_013396775.1 Cephalopterus ornatus | reverse complement strand
TCGGCTCTGACCCGGAGAGGGTCAGCCCAGCACAACAACAACAAAACTTCCCCGGCTGCTCCTTCCTGGGAGTTACAGGCCTGCCCCGGGTCCCGGCTGGAAAGGGCTCCACGGCAGAGGTGAACCCGGAGTAAACACCGGCTGTTGGAACTGGGAATACAAACAATAGGAGGAAAATACGGAATAAGCAAACTTCCTTGAAATGTGGGAGAAAACCGCAGACGAGAGCGTGTTCCCTCCCTGAGTGAAGGGGGGATGCCGAGCTGTGTGTCACGGCCCGTGCTGTTCCCTGGGGAAAGGACTTTGGGTTTCGTTTTCTCTGTAAATTCTTGATTTGACAGAGAAAATTAATGGTTTAAATTGATATGATTTATCATGCTGTGTAAATTTTTTTTAAAAATTACTACTCGGTCAGTTTTCATAATTTGGAAATCAGTTCAATTATTTTTATGACTTTTCATTAATACTTCTAACAGCTGACTTTTTTTTTCAACTGCTATCACTGATATAACTTAATTGTTCTGACAGAAAACAGCAAAACGTTGGAGCTTGTGTGATGCTGTAACAAATTACAACTCGATACAATCTTTGATTAAAAAATAATTTTATGCTAGTAAAAATGGATGCTGTTAAAAGAGAAATGAATAATTGCTTCCTAATTTCTTTACCCTTCCCAAATTAACTTCAGTTAATTGGTTATATCCTGTCAAACACAAAAAATGTATGATCTGTATACGTGGGGCAAAAGTTTGTGAGATGACCAGTGTTACAGGACAAACCCAGAACCGTATTTCACAGCCCATACTTGTGCCAGTGCTGTGTGTACTCAAAGATGTTTTGCATGCAGTGAAGTGCTGAATTTCAAGAACTGTTCAAAATAACATGTAGGGTGCTAACTACAACACTTTGAAAAAACTTAGAAGAGTAAGGAAAAGTTTGATTTCTAGGCAAGAAAAGACTTGACAGGAGAGATGGTCGTAAGAGGGGGGAAAAATTCTCCTCCTTTGAAATGTTTCTTGTGAAGTGAGTCTAGTGCCTTTAGAAGAGGAAAGAGTCACAGGTCAAGTGATTTAGTTCTATACTAGGGAAAAAAATGAAAATTATTAAATACTAACAAGATTGTCTCATGGGTGAATTGAAGAGTGATCTTATTTCACTGTCAAATTATTGGGCTTTCTTTTAACTACTTCTTTTGTACAAAAATCACTAATGCAGCACAACAAAAAGAAACCACTTGACTTGACTACACTGATGTAGTTAATTTTTACAGAGAACACAGCAGTGATAGGAATGCTCTTGGTTGCTGCAGGGGGCTCTGACTGGCAGCCTCACCGAACAGAGTGATAAGGTGCAGTTTGCAGTACAGGACCTTGGCAGCAGCTCTCCAGGGTAAAGGGGATAGACCAAATAATTCAGCTGGGCAAAGGCACGGAGTGGTTTGCAGGGGTGTCAGTAGTACAGCACAATTCCTTGTCTGCTCGTGTCTGTAGACACTACTGAAGGGGCCTCCGGAGCATCTGGATGTACTTCCTGAAGGGTTGTGAGCCCCCTCCCAGGGAAGATCTTTCAGTGGCTTTGGCTAAACTTATTACAGGTATAGCAAGAAAATAGGAACCAAAATTCTGACATTACATCCCTGTCCAGGGTTTATTGTGTTATTTGGTTTAAATGTGAAGGCCTTGTCACTGTGCCTTTGAAAGCTGAGTGTGACTCTCAAAAGCAGTAGAAGAACAGTGACTTGCCATGGACAGGAAGGGCAACTGCTGCAGCCCAAACTGTGGTAATATTTAAACTTCTGCATAATAATGTGAGCAGAATGAGTTCTAGTTATAGCCAGCCTAATTCAGTTCTTGGAATTGTATTTCTTCTGATGTAGTAAGTACCTTAAAATAGTGTTCTTAGGGTTGTCTTTATTAAGTGACAATTTCTTAAATTGTTTGCTTTTTCTATATACTTTTGGGTGTAACGGTTAAGGCTTTCTCCTCTGCCTTTCCAATTACATTCACAGGACAGGACTGCTAATGAAGCAGCAGTGAATCTTGAAAGAGGGAAAATAAACAGTCTAGTCTGGTGCAAGGATTTTTTGTGTGCAGACCCAAGAAGTCACTGGAATCACACAGGTTTATCCCAAAACTTTAGGCATTAGGCGAAAAACAATCCCAGTGTCCTGGTGTGGTAATAGTACACATACTGTGTCAGAGCTGAAAGCATAAATGCCTATTGCATGATCTGAGAAACATGGTATCTGCAAGGAAATACTGTAAAAGCTGCAGGTGTGGTAGGGAGGGACAGTTTTATAACAACTTCCTGGATTGATTCTTTATGTGCTTTGTAACATCCAGTAGTAGAATGAAATGAATTCCTTTTCTCACCTTTATTTGATTTGGAGACTACAGCTCTTTTGCAAGAAGCTGAGAGAGTAATAAGTGATCTTACTTTCATAGTTTCATTAAAGGAACTTCTTTGCTCCTTGGTCTGATTTCCTGTGTGCAGTGATAGTTTCCAATAAAGGTCTTTACAGACTGTTCAGCTTTACTGTTATACCTTTTAATATTTATAGCATAAAAATCAATCTAAGCAAATCAAACTGCAGGCCTACGATAGTTCAGCTTGCATGACTACTATATATGTTAATATATGCTAATGTATATACTCATATATTTGCATTAGTAGAATTGCAACAAAGCACAGCCTTTTGGAATATCCTACTTCAGTGAAATACACGACAGTAATTAAATGAAAAGGGATAGTGTTTAAAAATAATTCTAGATCCAGCTATTCCCTTAGTACTGCTGAAGAAACTCTTTGCCTTTCAGAACAGTTTGCAAAATCTGCAGCCTGCTGAAGCCACTTTTGAAAATATTTTTCTTTACTGAAACCTGTAGAAACTTTTAGATTTTTGCACCACTAACTTGGTGATAAAATAATGCTTTATCCAGCTCCCATCTAGGACACATTGGCTGTCACAATGGAGTCTGGAACTAAGCTGGGAAAAGATGAGTAGGTTTGTTAGTATGCTTGGTTGAGAACTGCAGCAGTTCAGGTGTTGGCACAGTTTCATTCTTTCTGACTTGATAATGTTTAAAAGAGACTTCTCTTTTAGAAGGCAACTTGATACTGTTACCTTCCCAAATCACTTAAGCATGAATTCTAGAGGGGGCTGCTTCAGAGGTATCTTTGAAGGCACCATCCAGAATTGTTGTGGCACTGTGATCTTCCTGTTTTACACTCCTTAGAATATTTGATAGACGTTGAACCGACAAGTTTTTCACAAAACTTCTGAACATGCTGTTAGTTAACCAAGCTTCTAGAAATAATCCACTTTATAAAGGTGATGTTCCTTTTCTTTTGACTGGTTTTGCATTATTTCAGTCAGTGAGATGTGCCCTGACCATCAGGTTTTACACTAACAGTAATAAGAGGAAGCAGTGATGGTAGTTGAGACTGTACTTCTGTTCCTGGATTCTTTCTTAACAGTGAGAGTTAGGAAAGAGTGCCTGTGTCCAAAGAGTCCTTGTGTCCAAAACATGGAATTTTTGTTAACTTCTGTAGACCCAAATCCATTTGTGAATGTAATTCTGGCCTTGCAGCTTAATTTCTTTTTTCCTGTGGAGGGTAGGAGATGCTCCTCTGTTTGGCAAGTCTGGTTTCTCCTGTTTCATCAGATTCCTGTTGCTGCCAGATTTGTCTTGGTTTGGGTGGGAATACAAATGATTAGCTCTGTCTTACAGCCTCTGCAGTACTTTAGTTCCACAGTCCCTCACTAATCCCTGTTGGGTGACTGTAACACACCTGCAGGGTGTATGGGAAGGTGTTAGCAAATGTTTTCTGTGAGAGTAAGGGACCATTTTCATTTACTGTTTTGTTATTGTGAATTTCAGCCCAAGATGTAAGTGGATAAAAAATAAGTAAGGTCATCTGTTCAGAAAGAAATTAGCAGGTTGTGACGGGTACTCGCTGTCTTCAAGGCTGTGAACTTTTAGTGAAGTTGTATAGAGAACTGCTTCAACTTGGTAGCAGCTATTATAGTGGTATTTGTGGGAATTAAAATCTTAGAGCAGATGTATCAGTATTTGCTCACTGAGGCTTGTGAATGCTGACGCCTCAATACATTAAAAGTCACTTTGAACCACAATGGTCATCCAAGTATTATGGTGGTAACATGACCAATAATTGTGGATGAGATTAGAAACTGTAAGTGAAAGTGAGCTCATGTCCTCAGAAGGCAATAAAAACCCTCTTGTGCGTGGGCTCTCTATTCCTTGGGAGGAAAGAGCTAGGTAACCTTTCCTTTTAGTATGAACTTGACCTTGAGACTTGAGAAACATGAGCAATATATTTCTCTTCTCTTAAACGTGCAATCAAATTGTCATAAACTTTAGTTTATTTAAACTTCAACTTACAATTCCAAATACATTTAAACAGTTTTTTAAAATCAATATCTTCATACCTACAGCTGATAAAATTTCAAGCGGTGTATTGATTCGGTATAACATCAGGCGTCTGCTCTCTGTCAAAAGCAAATTATTCATCCTACTTCTTGCTGTATAGGAAATTGGGAAAGCTATGATCTGAAGACAGAATACCCCCCTTCTTCCTAGTAGAGTTTTGAAGCAGGCACACGCTCCAGTGACCTCTTCAAAAGTATGGAGTAGTCTTTATATCAAACCATGTTCAACTTTTTGTCACATTTCAATTCATAAGTAAATTTTAAGGAGATCATAAATGCTGGGTTTTTTTTAAATGGAATCACGATGTGGTTCCGAAAGCTAGACTGAACTGGTCAATCAGCTTGTTAATTCTGAGGGTCGGTCCTGTCCTGTGCACTGCCCTGGGTGGCCCTCGGAACTGTCAGTGGGTCGCAGCACATGGAGAACTTTCTTCTAACCCCTTTCAGCCCCATGTTGCAGTTCTGACAGTATGAGAACTGAAGTGGCTCACTGAGAGGTCAGGTAGGAATGGGAGTTGTTGAGACCATGTAGCCTGGGGAAGGAAGAGAAAGTGGAAGAAGTGGGTAAAGGTGGAAAATCCCTTTTAGCAATGTTAGCAGGGGGGATATTAGAACAGTGCAATGTCTCATGGAACTGTACCCTTCAGGTCATTTTGTGTGCTGTAATCAATACCTGTGAGCTTGCGTGTCACTAGAAAAATCCCTTTTTTGTCTTTGTACTGAATTATAACTACAGAATTATGAGATTCTTTGTAACCTTTACCCTTCACTGAATTCTGTCATAATCTTCAATCCGTGCAAGAGTAGAGTCAATAATGGCTTTAAACTAGACCAAAGCTTCTAGCAAATTAGAAGGAAAATGTAAGAAATAGCTACTAAGTCTCTTCATTGTCGAGTTCTTTATCCCTATATAACTTGGTGATCTTTAATTAAATGCAAATGTAAAATTATTTTCAGTTCATTGGATGTTAAGATCCTTCCAGCTGAGGTACGTAGACAAAAGTATATCTCAGCAGGGTGGTGCAACTGTTCCATGGATTTGTCATCGTAGCTCTAGAAATTTCAACATCTCAAAATTAAAACTCGTTACAAGACCAGATTAATATCTAGAACATTCTCTGATGTATCATACAGTATATGAGCTGCTGTTAGCAAGAAGCTTGTGTGAAGTCTCACTAGTCAAAAAGATGCTGTTTTCAGCTCAGCTTAACAAAGACAAGCCAGTGTATTATTGGCAATGCACAAAGCCCATCTTACTAAGGTATTTCACAGTCATTCATATAAATCACTAAATTTTTTTCAAATGTCAATCTATTGCAAAAATGGAAATTTCTTAAGGCAAAAATGTGTTTGTGAAAATACAGTGTGCTCTTTACTCTGAAAGGAAATGGTACCTGACTCTTTCCACTGGAGCAGTGGAGTCCTAAATGTTGTGCCCTGTATAGTAGTCAGCTATGGACAAGAAACCTAGTGAGAGAACAAAAGATGAGCTTACAGATTGGCTACTTAAAAAAACCTGCAGCTACATTTCTGTTAATTCCAAATGGATCTGTGCTGATAAAAGTTGTATATAAAACTCATAAAGATATTTTCATATTTTCATAAAAATCATCTTGTTTGAAGTGGTGCATGAATGTTACCCACTTTTCTGATATCAGACCCTGTGTACTTGATCTTGAATTACAGTAAGCTGGTTTGGGGAATTAAAAGAGCCTTCAAAGGTTCAAGTACTTGGGAATTATTCCACATGCTTAATGCAAGGCTCTCCTTATTTGGGCAATAGGGGACATGCTCCACCTCATTGATTTTGAAATAAGCCGTGAGTGCTGCTCCTATTCTTAGATACAACGTTTACTGCTAGTACTGGCATGACATTGAGCATGTCTAAGAACATGCCTAAGAAACTAAGTCGCTTGAGGGCAGGAGTATCCAGTTCTAGGTTGCTGGGATCTGGGACTCGGCACTGTCAGGACTGGACAGGCAGCAGAACTTGAGGCTCAGCAGTGCAGTTCAGTGCATGGAGACTTCGGGCACATAAGCTAAGGAAGAGTTTGAATCCAGCTTTGGATTTTATCCCTGTGTTGTGTGTTCTTGTCACTTGTACATCCACTCAGACCTGTCTTCATCCCTGGGATTCAAGATACTCAGTAACCTGCATCAGTGGTGCTTGTGGTAGTCGGGTATATGACAACATACATAGTCATGTAATGTGTACATCTGCATATAAGATGTAGGTTACTAGTCATGTAATAAGAACAACAGTGAGAGTAAATACAGAAGTGGTGGGAGTAGTGGGGCTGTAGTAGTTGGGATCAAGTCCAAGAGTACTGATCGAGATCCAGTTCATTTGGTGCCTCAGGATGTGCTGCATGAAGTCCTTAAAGGGGCATTTCCCCTGATGTGCTTTGGGCAAACCACCCTGGGGGGTTGGCTGTTCATTATGCAACTGAAGCGCTACAGTTTATACTCACTCAACTTGTGTGTAGGCCTTGGCTGTGTTTCCAAGTTAGTTGTGCTGTGTAAACTTTAATTGCTACTTTTGTCAGGTGCCGGTGGATTTTTCTGATGACAAATTGGCATTCTGCTCAGCCACAACTACAGGGTGAGATCTTCACTTTCAAATTAGGTTCAGGTAGTTTTACCTTCCATTTGCACCTTGGTTTAAAGCAGCCATCTTCATTTCATTTTTGTGTCTTGTAGCAGGGAAAACTTTGGATTCATAGGCTGCAGCTTTTAGGTCAAATAAAAATGATTAAACGAAGCTTTTAAACTCACTACTCTTCTCAAATTATTTTATTTTGTTAAAAACTTCTAATATCATTTGGTGATCAAGTCCCTGATTTCAGTCTGTCTAATCACCTTGTGTGTTATCTACTAGGACGTTTTTGAAGGCATACTTGTTCACAGTAAAAGCTGGAAGAAGTTGTACCTGCAATTCCTTCATCATACACATCATGGTGGGAGTTCCTTTCAAATGCTTCCTAAGAGCTACCTTCTAACATTATTTTCAAAATACAAATTACTGCGTGATAGCTGAAGGTGGTGACTTATTTCCCATTCTGTGTGTGTGACTTGTTGAATACACTCCTTTTTGAAGTGCTTCATGAAGTGACAAGCTGGATGTTACATGGTATTCCTGCCTTTTGCAGTTTGTAGGCTGAGTTTATTTCTTGTATGTGTATATGAAGGATAAAACTGGGACTAAGTCGTCTGAAGAGGACTGAGAAAAAAAAGTTGACAGATCAATGGAATTTTCTTATAAGGATGCAAAATCTGTAATTTAAATTCCAGAGATTTGCTAACAAAGTTGCATTTCTGTTGTGTGGGATACCAAGAAATGAATCTGACTTATACATACAGATATTTTCACTAAAATTGGTCTTTTTTTAATCTCAATTTCTTCAAAAAGGAGGTGGATATTGAAATTTTTTTTTTAGGAACAAGATAGGGAAACGCTTCCTGGGAGCAGGTGGAGATCTGATAAGTACTTCATAATTTTGGAATTTTACTGGTCAGAAAACTGAGACACAATGAAGCAGCATATGTGTAACAGGTGGTCTAAGCCATGTAGATGCTGTGCATAAATTAGTGGTTTAACACTGAGCCTGTACTGATTAATAAGGAATCTTTTTGTTACCGCTGTCTTCTGAAATCAGCCTTGAAGTACCATAGCTTGAAAGTCAGTACTTTGGAGAGGGGTGTGAAGAATATAAATTAATTTCTGGTGGAAGAGGAAACTGGTCTCACTTTCCTCTTAGCTGACCCAATTACTTGGAATAATTTTCATTTTGCAATACTCTTGATCAAGTAAATGAAAAAAGTGTTCCTTGTTGATGATAAAAATCATTCTAGTATACTAAAATATCTCCTTTTTTTAATGTGTTCCATAAAGGCTTAATGTCATAACAATTCGGGTAATTATCCGACAGTTGTCTTCATTTGTAGATGTTTAGTACTGATGCAATATTTACATAAAAATGACATTTCATGTGGTGAACTGGCCTCTGGCACTGAGGAGGATCTTTGTGTGGTGCTGGTCTATGTGAAGGTCTGATTGTGAAGTACTGATAATCTGAGAAGGGAAACCAGGATGAGTGTGGTAAATCTTAATTTTAGAGGGCAGTGTTATGTTACGGAACTTTATTCTTGTCTACTATTAGGTTTTACCCACTACTTGTGTCTTATAGGGACAATTGAACAATAAGACTTTGGACCATAGAAAATAAAAATAAGAAGGAATGTAATGTCATTCTGCAGATGACTCTTTTCTGTTTTGTGTTGTTTCTTGCACTGGGATTCAGCTTCGGTATCACAGAAACTTTACAATAAATCTGGCTTTTAACTTGTAAGGAGAATAGGTGCAAATAAACAGTTTTGTTGTAGCTAGAGATTGATTATCTGGGCTTTTGTAAATTTAATGCTCAAACTGGCTTTTTAATGTCATTGGCCTAAGCGATCAGGAAACAGATGTTCTAGAAGAATCTACAAGTCAAAGTTTACAAAGTCAGACAGTTTGGTTGGCTCCATGTACCATGCAATATATATAACCAAAAAGCAGAATTATGGGAGCAGATTATAAAACAAGGCTTAGATTATGACGAGGCGATCTTAGTTCAAATAAAGCAATCTCCATATCTCATGTGCTTTGGCTCTGAACCTGTCTTTATGCAGCTTCATTTCAGGGGGGACCAGCTAAAGAACAAAAAGGTTGAATTTTATGTTTTTCCTTCTGTGTGGCGCAAGCACAAGCAGCAATTGGGGATGAAGAGAATCTCCATTTTGGGGCCATCTGTGTCGGTTCTTTTGTCTGAACCTGACAAGAGGTCATGGCAGATGGTGGGGTCACAAAGTCTGGCTTCTCGAGCTTGACAAAATGTGTTCATAAAGCTGGAAGAATACCAACTGTTCATACTGGCTGAAGAGCATTGTGGTGAAGGACTGTAAGAGTTTATGGACAATACCTTCTGGATCACTAAGCTTGACAGCAAATAACTTGCTAAAGATGAACCTGGTTTGCTTATATGTAAATGGACTAAAACCGCTTAGCAAATGTGTTCTTAACTGTGGTTTATTTGAGTAAATTACTTGTAAAGCCTCTTAAAGAAGGAGAGGTCAAACTGCATCATGAATTTTGGCCAGAGCTGCAGATGATGTGTTTGGAGAGTTTGTGTGGAAGGATGAGAAACGTGGAAAAAGAACAAGCACAAAGATCATAATTTTCAGATGCAATGCAAAAATTCAGCTTTTGCTTTTTGCCATGACCTCTGTAGCCTTGGGGTTTTTCTGTGACTCTTCTTCAGGTTTCAGGATTGCTACACAGATGCAGTGGCCCCTTTCCCCAGGCTGTAAATAGATTTCTCTCAGTAGCACATTCTCTGAAGCCAGAGAAAAATTATTCTTATTTTCTTCGATGTTTTGTCATAAAAGTAAAATGTATGGATTTTCATGGGAGAATATCGTAGTAGAATTGTGTGGTGTTCTCATGCTGGAGCAACTGCTTAATCATGGCTGCAATAAATGGAGGCACTAAGATTAAGTACAACTCATTCAACAAGAAATGGAGGACACCTCTATGTTGAATAAAATGGTTTTCCACTAAAAGTTTTATTGATACAGTGGCCGAATAAACCAAGACATGTATAGAAACAGCCTAGAATTTAGTATTCTGGGCTATCCAAAACTACTAATGCAGTGATGGGAAGTGGTGGTAGAGTGCCCCATTAGCTGTGGACACACTGGAACAATTCCGGGCACTTTTCTTGAAGGGAGTGAAGGCACTGCCCGTTCTCAAATCTCATATAGGTTAAAATACAGATGAAGTAGCACCAATTTCACCCTGCTTTTGTAGTGGTGAGTTCTGTTGTAAATGGTTGTGACTCATATTTGGTAACTAGTTTAGGTATCTTTCTAATTTTACTGAGTTGATTCCACACTTGAAAGTGTGAACAGTTCTGCTTCTCTTACACATGCAAGTGCAATTCAAATGCCTTTTATAGTTCATTTTTAACTGCAAGTAGTACTTATAAAGTATTTTTGAAGTACTTAAACACTTTGTCAGTTCTATCTTTAGAATGTTTTGTGCTGCCAGCATTGATTTGTATCTTTTCTGCTGTTTTCTGGAAGACTTCTGGAAGCTTTCATTTAAAAAATAAGTCACTTTTAAGTATTTTTCAGTATGCCAAAATTTTTGTCTTTTCTTGGAATTCTAATATTATAATTCTAATTACACAGATTTAAGAAACTATTTAAAAGATGACTTTGAACTGCAATGTTTTTTCTTGCATGTTTCCTAAAAATTCTGTTTGTTTTCCTTATATATACATTTCATTAAAAGCTTTCTCTGTTGTTGGTGGCTGAAGACACAATGGAGTGAAGTAATTCATTTCCCTCTTATAAGGACACTCTCCATTAGATGCAAAAGACTGCATGGTTTTAATTAAAAAACTTCAGTAATGGCATGACATGCTTTGCTAGCACATTAATGTAATTAGGCTTCTCTTTAAGTTGGTGTCTGTGTATAGGATTTCATCTCTGCCTGTCCCCAGCAATGTGCATTTCTAGTGTCTGTGAAGAACCTGACTATTGTGGTGATTGATTTTATCAAAAAGCAGGGTTTCAGCTAAGATATTTCATTAACTTTCTTACAGGATGTTCATTTTAAAGATTCTGTGAAGATGAAAAGGGATATCTTATGGTTTTATGAAATATAAAGCAATACTGTCTGACATGACGGCTAAAAATGTAAGTATAACTCTGCAATATGTATTACTTTGTATATTGGCATGCTGCCAGTCACTGCTGGCTTTCAGAACTGAATGGACAGATAGAAGAAATCAAACACTAAGGCTTTCAAATTGAAAAATCTTGTCTGATTTTTGTACACCACAAATGTGTTACCCCATCATCTTCTGCAGTGTTTTGATAAATTTAAACTGGTTTGAAGCTCTTTAGGGACGTGGAGTCCACTCAGCTGTAGGTCAGGGTGTTTCCTTATTGATCCCTTCGGGTCCCTTCTGACTTGAGATACTCTGTGAGTCTGTGATCCTTCTAACAGTGCTCCAAACCCTCCTGAAAGCTGCTCATTGTGTTGAATCTTCTCACCTTTGCAAAATCCTTCTACTGAGTCTAAGTCTCAAAACTCAAGAAAGAACAGAAAGACTGCATGTTTCTCTACTGGTGTCAGAACACACCTGGTTTCTAGAAGACCAAGGATGTTCCTGTTTCTTCTGTTGCTGCATTAACAAGCCTGTAGTGTGGTGTCTGGAGGCTCCACGTTTGACTCCTCTCTATCCCAGATTCTGAGAATGCTTATGAAGTGTCTAACATCCTGACCCTAATTTTCTGCCTAATTAGCTGTGCTTCCTGTGGTACACAACTTGTATAGAGAACAGTTCTGATTAAGTTTGGTGATCAGTAAGTTGAGCGTGACTTTGGGCCCTGGGAAATTTGCCTGTTGACTGCCTTTTACCCAGACTGCAGGATGCTTTGTCAATCTGAACAGGCTTAGGAACCAACCCCAAAGAAGAAGTACCCATGATAAAAGTGCAGGTAGCCCGGGGTGGTGCTCTGTCCAGTAACTGCAAAAGCTTTTGTGCATGTTGGGTTACATTGGTGCCAGGGGCATAGTTTAATTAAATTAATTCGCAACTCTCAGAAGTTTCTGTTGGCTTTATTAGTAGCTTCATTTGGTGTGTAGTTCCAGATTTTGAGGTGTCTTACATCTCACTTTTTGATTCAGGCTTACCAAGACAGAAGATAATTTGATATGTATATGCAAAGTGTTGTAACTTGTTATTTCGTAGGTCATATTCAGCTCTAGTATAAATAAGTAGTTCTACTGATGTATGTGGAACAGCTGCACAAATCCAGATCACTTGTGATTTTGACCTTTTGTTTGATGTAAAGTATAAATACCAGTTCCAATAAAATCCCTGGAGTGTTGTGTGATAGAGTCAGAGTGGCATAGGTTGGAAGGGATCTCAGGAGGCCATCTACTGTGCTGCTTTGTGTAAAGCTCTTTGACACTGGAACCCAGTGGCTTGGTCCTTTGTTCAGGGCTCCATCAGGGCTCTGGGTTTTGGAAGTCTCCAAGGACAGACATGAACCTTCAGTCTGGGCAACCTATTCTTGTGCTGAATATAGAAATATGGGTTTGCAAGCCTATGGTTACTTTATATAAGAGATGTTTTATTGGTATATATGCTTTGAAATTTTGCCCATCAAACTTAGGCAAACCTAGTTATGTACCTAATGTTTATGGGTTTATTTTTAAAAAAATAATGTTACTGTGGTTCAGATGAATGTAGGACTCAGTTTTCATGTTTCCCTGTAAAAATGGTGGTCATATGCTTTTTGTCCTTATTTGTAGCACTTCTTCAGGTTTTCCCAACCTTAGTTACTTAGAATTGCATGCCCAGGGTAAGAGTGTCAGCCCTAGTGTTTTCTGATGTTGTTAGAAGGCCCAAGAACGCTTCTGAATTTGCAGAGTTGCAAAGTTTAGCATATGCCTGTTGGTTTCTGCAGTTCAAAACCTGTTTCAGATGCAAGGTTAGGATTTGTCTGTTATATGGTTAGGTATGGTTTAATGAGGGAGAGAGCTTCTCTGTGTAAGTATTTCTATCTTTTTTACCTTTATGTTGAAGCATCAAGGAAAGTGAACTTCAAAGTGCTGGAACTTGGGCATCTTTCTGGGAACTCTTAAAGGGCACATATCTTTCATCAAACGTGTACACACAGGGAAGGTGCCACCTCTGTGTTCTGAAATCACTGCCCCCCAGCTGGGACAGAGTCTGGACATGTTTGTGATCCTTCTGCATCACAGCCAAGTGCGGTCAGTTTAGGCTAAAATGGCCTTTCATCTCACGTGCAATAAGCTGTGGTGAGCAGCCTTCTCTCCAAGGAAGCTTGTGCTTCAAGCACGTGCCAAAATGTTTCCGTACACTGGATGTGTATGCAAGATGAACTATGTTCCCCATCAGTGTTTTTGCTTCCTAACTTTTTGAGTACAGGATTGGAAAATTATCAAGACTGGATCACTGTTCACTTCCTTTAAATGCAGGGCACTTTCTAGCATCTGCTTGTGAAATATTGTTTATGGGTAATTTCACCTTCCATAAAAAACTAATCCAAACAAAGCAACTGCGAATAATAAAAAGTTTGAGTAAAGGTTACAGATTCTCTTGGAGATGAGATGTTCTGTATATATAATATACACTGTACCCAAATGTAATGCTATTCATCCTGTCTAAGTGGGTTATTTCATTCTTTGCTTACGTCATAAAATGTGTTTTTCTTGCCTGTTTTATAGTTCCATTCCCATCTTCAGGTAAGAAGGCACCAAAATAGAATTGAGAAATGCTGCTGTTTATTGGATGCTCTTTATAAATGTGCTCTTAGGACCACTGTAATGAAAATAACATTATGTGCAAACTGAAATTCTGCTATAATCTTATGTCATTTGGATAACTGAAGTACCACATACACACAAAAAAAACCTCAAGTACTTTTTTATATTGCCTTAAATATGAATTCAGTTAAATAATCTAAATCTTTCAGAGACTTAAATGTAAATGTTAGAATTTTCATTCTGACATGGCACATGTGCATCACCTTCAGTGTTTAATTGAAGTGCTGATATGAATCTGATTTACAAACAGTTGTAAATCTAGAGCTGAATGTTCAATTGTGAATGAATTGCAGTGGTGTCTTTGAGGATGTTCACTGTAATTATTATCCCTTCTCCTGAGATGAATTGAGGCCTTTTTCTCTAACACAGTGTTTATCTCTGTGGACCCCTGTTCTTTCTCTGAATTTATAATTTCTCCTATTTGTGTTCGTTGCAGAAGCAGGGGGCCTGGGGAGAAGCTGTTGTTTGTGTAAAGGCAGCAGTAGCATGATCCAGGAGTGCTGGCTCTTCCCTTGGCATTCCTGGAATGGCCTTCCAGTGCCATTCACTGTGCAATTACCAACCTTTCCAACCTCTAGTTTAAACATCTCCTCGAGAACACATTTTCAGTGTACGGAACCACAGTGGCTTCTTGCCAGAAGAGCTTTCCTTGCACCCAAGCACCCGGGGGGGAAAATACCAGAGTGCTTCAGTTTTCCATATGGATCTGCTCCCAGATCGTGATAGGAGAGGTTTTGCTTTTGTTTTCATGCCTTCCTTCCCTTGCCCTGCTCCAACCTCCGTTCCCCGCTGCATTGCTGCTGCACCGCTGCCACCTGCTGGGAGACAGCCTGGGAAATGGGGAGGGAAAATGGGACACACTTGCTCTCTTTCGAAACAGCTTCTGGTGGTACCATCGCCTGCAACAGCCAAAGCACCTGGGAACCAGTGATGGGAGTCTAGAGGGGCGTGCCAGGAAAGACAGGAAAAGGGCAAGTGGGATACCAACAACGTTTGAGATAAACCAAGGGACTACACTGAGCATCTTCAGGGGCTTGTTTACAGAAGCAGCTAATTAGCGCATTTAGGCAGTGGTTTACTGTCAGAGTAGTGCAGCAACAATTAATCATTTTATGTGTCCCCTGATAGTGAAAAAATCTCAATAGAAGTAGTTTCACACAATGCTGTGTGCAGTTTTTCCCCTACAAAAATTATTTACTGAATACAAGTTCTTTAGTGGAACCAAGTGACTGAATGCTTATGGTAGGTGTTTTTTTTCTTGTGTAGTTTATTTCAGTTACTGTTTGATTTGTCTAAAATTAAATTATGTTCTAATCTGAGATTATTAAAATTCTACAGGTGGCCCTAGCATAGGTGCCATTATTGCCACTTATATCTGTAAAATATAGCAAATATTTGATCCTTGATCTTATAATTGTTTTCTTTTAACTTGGATACCAGGCCCCTTTGTCCCAATTACTTATAGAAGTACTCAAATTTTATAGTATTTTAAAAAGAGTTTTTTCATGTTAAGTTTAGTTGCCTAATGCCCCAGCGGAGCTCAGTCCCTCAGTGCTTCTCCCGGCCTAGAAGCCAAACAGAATTCTTTGTTGGACCGAGGTTTCTAAGGTGGTGTGAGCATAATGTGCTGAAACTACAAAGTGCCTTACCATTACTTGCTGCTGCTGAGCCCATCCCTTGTTAGCTGGGGAATGAGGGACTTTCCATCTCTTCCGTCCCTCATCCAGGAGCTGGGATCTTACATTTTTCTGTACAAACTGCACCTTTCTGTGCTTTGTGTACCTGCCAAAATCTGAGACGCTTCATTCTGTGCATGATTTAAGTTCTCCATGTATTCGGTAACTTACCCTCAGGGTGTTATTTACCTCTTGCCCACAGGGTAAGTCAGTTTATCTCTGGAAGCTGGGGAATGTATCTCAAATGCGTCAATAGTCACATCTCAGACCTGTAGACCCTGTGCAGCTTAATATTGAGTGTTCGGGCCATCAGGCAGGTTTGTGCTGTGTTATTGGTGGCAGCTGCTCCATTTGACTTGGAGGGGACAGTGACTTACACCATAACAGCCAGAATGGGCTGCCTGGGTCAGGTGTAGTGCAGTATCAGAATATTTAGGAGTTTTTTTTAGGTAAGAACTTACTTGTCTTCATGTACATGGCGCAAATGTCTTGAATTCTTTGCCTTGAATCTCATGCTGTTGTTAGACTCTACTGTCCACAGGATTATGATGGTTCATAACACATTACTTTCGTAATATTGTTAGTTGCCTATTAGAAAACAAAGAAAGGTTTATCATATTTTAAGATTTCAAAAATGTTTTGTTCAGGTTGGTGTGACTTCCACAAATGGAGACTTGAAAGGATTTATAGATCAAAACCAGAGTCCAACAAAAGGTAAGAGAATTCTCTTTGTATTCATAGAAAAGAAGCATACCTTAAGACTTATTTCACTGTGTGTGGTTGATTCATGTTTGGGAGACTCAGAATTTAAACGGTAGATGTTTTATTACTGACATGGAAGTGTCACTAGAAAAGAGTGGAAGATCTTCAGACTTTCAGAGGGGAAAAGAGGGTGTACTAAAAGTAATTAGAGGCTAAAATAAGCCCATCATTCCTTGATGGTGAATAATATGCTGAATTTCCTGATTTCTACTCCACCCTTAATGTTCCCATACTCTATTGTCAAAATGGCAGAGAAGGTTAAGCATGTCATCGTGCTTTTAAGTGTTCCACACCATTACATTTTGCCCTGTCCTGTTTCATCTTAGTACTTCTAGATTGACTCTAAACCAGTTTATGATCAGTCATAACAGCTACAGTATTCCAGTAAAAATAAAACTGCAACCCCTTATATGTATTAGAAAACTTGAGGATTTACAATTCAGAAAACATTTCAATCAACCTTTTTAAGTAAGTAAAGTTTGGTGTTATCCACTGCAATAAACAAATGCATGTACTAGATGGAAGAACAATTTTTGGCTTATGGCATCAAAATGAGAGCATCTAAACAGAAAATGGCTAAAGCTTTGGTATCTTTCTAGTTTTCTAAACTTTGCAGAACATTACAGACTGATGGTAGGCCTCTGAGAATTATTGATTGTGCACTGGTGAGATAATTGCCCTTTGTGCCTCATTATTTTGTGATTATTGTGTCATGGTGCTAGGGAAAAAGACTAAAATAAGTGCAGTTTCTGAGACAAGCAATGGGTTTATACAGAAAATAATTTTATAAATTTATGAAGTATAGGACAATATTGTTAGTAGTAATATCTCAGTGATCCTTATCCCCCTCTTTATCAGACTGTGCTCCTGGGATGATGGATGTATTATTTACCTCCATTTTGGTATATTTTTGACAATATTCTGATCTAGTGAATTTTTTTTAACCTTGAGATATAATTAAATATTGCTGACATGTCTTTTGAGATATAACATCTTGTTCACAATGGCTTACTCTTCTTAGAGAATCAAATATTCCATGAAAGCTGGAAAAACTTGTATAGATACATCCAGTGTCTAAGCTGTCTCTTACTTTCAATTTTAAGTGTCTTTTACTTATTTCTTTTGGCATGTCCACTGCTGAACTCTGGAAATTAAGGAGGGAGGAAGAAACTCCAAACAGGCATTCAGATCTATTATATCTTATCAGGGCTTTGTGAGCTTCCTAATGAAGACAGTTTTATCCATTATTGAAGTTAAACATTTGCTACAGTAAAAATAAAGGCAATTTATTGCTACATATCTGGGCCTATCTATAATGTGCCTTCATAGTATTCTTAGACTGAGGCATGATGGATTTATGATACCTTCAAGAACAAAGGAGAGAGGCCTATTGCTCAAATAAGGATCTTCCTGAAAGTATCAGATTTCAAGTGCTAGAAATTTTTCTTAGGAAAGTTGCATTTAATAATTTTTTTTTTCAAATAGATAATTGTGGTGTGTGTTTATTTGTTATTTGCCTCTAGCACAAACATACTAATTTAGTACCAATATTGCATTAAAGGAGCATTTCAGATTCCTGTGCTCAACCATGAGCACATAGAAAATTCCTTGCAAGATGTCTTCCTTTTTAATAATGAACTCTGATCTTTTATTATACTGTGAAATCTGTTGTGTAACTCTGGATTTACTGGGTTTAATTCTGAAAAATGCTGGACTGTTCCAGGTAAACCCACTGCTCTGCCACTTTGCCTAATAATAGTAGACTGCAGCTTGGATCTTTGAGGTTGCTGTTCCAAACTGCAGGAAGGTGTCCCGAGACACCAAGTCAGCTGTTGCTCATTCTGTACTCATGGGTAGCTGCAGTCTCTCTCTGTAGCATTAGCACCACCAGATAAGAGTTATGTTAAGGAAATTTTCTATCTTTGTGTCCCTAAAAATGCATAATCAAAATACCTAATTACTTGGTGCTTGCACTCCAAGGTTACTTCCTCTGCTTGTCTTCTGTTCACAGGTTTAAATTCCAAAGTCTCTTTTTCTCCACGAGTTTTTCCCCTGGACCATCTGAAGCAGTTACTTTGTTTCTGCTGTTGCAGTATCAGTTTGATCAGGTTCCATTTATCTTTCCCATCATTACCTTTAGTGTCCATGCACACCCTCTGGCTATTTTCCTGGTTTATTTTGCTACAGGAGAAGTTAATGCTCACAGACTTCTTAGGTATTGCAATCTAATCTGTAAGTGTTAAAAGTACTGCTGTGTCACTTCTGCTGATTTTTTTAATCCGAATTAATGTTCTCAAATAGGTTGAGAGGTTGTTTGGTTTATTTGAGGGTTCAGTTCCCTTATTGTTTCCTGTGTTTGTTAGTGAATACTGTTGTCTTCTTGCTGCAGCTTTTTTTGAGTCAAGCTTTTTAGAATACTTTCAGTACTTTTTTATTCCTTGTATAGATGATGTCTGTGAAAAGGAAGATTTCTAGTATTCAGTGTATCTAAATGCAATACAGATTTACTAAGGAATTTGATGTTTTAAATGTGATGATTGCAGAATCAAAGCACATACATCCAAATTTGTAATCCTCATAAAAAGACTTGCCTAATTCTGAAGGAACAAGATTTTTTTTCCTGGGTGTGTCTAGAAGAAACATCACAGTGCTCAGCAGAGCATTAACTCAAATGTTGTTCACTTTGTTTAATGAACAATTCCCGTTCAACAGACAATTTACTTCCCTACATTTTTTGCCTTTTTAATTCCTAGGCAGCAGGCTCTTTTGGCTAAAAGCCCTCCATGTGGAGCTTGTTTCCTCAGCTTGAAATGAATACTCTTTGGATCTGAGAGGGAATACCACATGTGGATGGCTTTTGCCTAATGGCCAGGGGCCACTTGTGCAAGGACCACCACTGGGTGAAATATTTTAAGTAGTCCATGCAGCACAGTCAGGGTATCTCCTTTCATTTAGTCTTTGGTGTAGTAGATTCTTATTGTTACAGTCAAAACTGTTCAGCTCTGGCAGGCTGGGCTGGCCATGCTTCGTTTCCTTACCTGAAATTATCCAGCAGACTAGTGCTGAAAATGATTCCTGTAGGAGACCTGCATTTTAGTTCTCTCAGAAAAACAATGGTTCTGGTTTTCATTCTTTAGTGAAGGAATACTCTTGGGTTGCTGAATGCAAAAGAGGTGCTTCCTCTCAAGTTTTGGAGAGCAAAGGTGGCTGTTGCTGTTCCTGGCCTTGGAGATAGATCTGTATGTATGTGTCAGGTATTCTTCTAGTGTTTCATCAGGGAGTGTGCCTCTTGGGAGAAACTCCTGGTATGCTCCATGCTAACAAGACTGTTACACTCCTGGGTGCCAACAGAACTTTGGTGCCTAGTGAAGTTAACTGACAGGAACTAAGGTATCCCAC
Organism: Cephalopterus ornatus; assembly: GCA_013396775.1. Lineage (NCBI taxonomy): Eukaryota > Metazoa > Chordata > Aves > Passeriformes > Cotingidae > Cephalopterus > Cephalopterus ornatus. The sequence goes on along the minus strand of VZRE01005724.1, from coordinate 278,732 downwards.
GATTCAGGGAAAATCCTGGTCTATGTGGCAAGACGTCTTTGTGGAGTTGGCCCATTCTGTTAAAAAGATTAAATATAATAGTTCAAATTAGTCCTTAAACAGGTATAATTAAGTTTGTGATTGAGTTGGATAGTGACAGTTCTGCTGTGGTTTTGGGGTAATTGTTGCAAGCTGTGAATGAATTAAATCAGACAAGCAGCAGAGTTCATATTAAAAAATCGCATGTGTTACCAGAAGAATTTAAAATTTAATCTGTTTGGGAGACATTCCCAGTCAATAATTTACATGCTTCCAGTTTTGTAATCCTGTTCATATATATTGCGAAAATGGAAAATCAAATCTTTTTTCCAGTCTTTCCAAGAGAGGGTATGTGTGTATTACCACTTGCCCCATAAAACCACCTCACCTGCCCTCCGTGCATCCACATGGATGTCTTTGCAGGCTCCCTGCTGGTTTATACAGTCCCAAGGCTGCCTGATCTGCTGAGTGTTGGAGTTGCTTGGGTGTGAAGCCTTGTAATAAAATCAAGGTTTGCATTAAGATATTGCTTTTAAAATCCTTTTAGTGGCCAATGAATCTTCATCAGCCCCGTTGGTTTCTGGGCGCTGCTGCCTTGGCGGCACAGCAGTGTGTGAGTGGCCAAGTGGAATAGCCTGTTGGTATTTTGGGATAGCAGCAGGAATACCAGTGTCACACCTGCACATGTGGGGAAGGAGAGGCCTCCGTAAGGTGGGGTGGGACTGGGCACAGCTCCCGCTGCTGGGGCTGCCGGCAGCACGGGATTCTTGTCTTGCAATCTACAATGTAGAAACAGGATGGTTTCAATGAATCATACTGTCCTTAATGTAATGTAATATGTTTTTGTTACTGTATTCCCAAATTCTGTGAATTTACATGTTGTTCTCTGTTTATTGCTGTGGAGGGAAAAGGGAGTCCAGCCATAGACCACCAGTCTTGCAACAGGCTCCAGGAGGGAGGATATGTTAATCGTACTTGCAGAGAGATTGCTTTGGGTGGGAAACCTTAACTTTTAGTACAAGTTCACTATGAGCTTTGTTTCAGTCAATCTTTTTATTATGCAGTACCTATTTTTTACAAAGTCCTGATTGGGCTGGTGTTTCAGAAACTTAGTGCACAGGGCTGCTCTAACGGAATGAACTTGTTCATGGTGTGCTTGAAGAGACCTGCTAAACTGACCCAGATACCAGAATTGGTTATCCATAGGCCTGTGCCTGGTATGTTTGGATTCATACAGCTGTTAACTCCTGTAAATTTGTCTCAAATTGATCAGTAAAAGATGGAAAAGGTACTGGTCAGTGTAAGCGTAAAGTACACTGAAATATCATCTGTCCCATTTTGCTTTATCTTTTCTGCAGATCTCTTTGATTTCAGGTATTTCTAGATATGTATATGCTTCTACAGAGTATGGAATTTTTAAAAGATAGATTTGTAGCCCAGTAATTTTATGCAATGAATAAACAAATAAATGTCCCAAGAAAATACTTGTAATTAATAGCATGATAATAATTCAGGCTTTCTATATGCTGTTATAATACTGTATCCTGATCTTGGAGATCAGTTTATGTTTTAGTGTAATAAAGGATCCTGAGGGCACATCACATATGCTATTGCAAAATATCCTGATGGACCGCTGATATTTCACAACTCTGAACTGGGTTTTTTTGTCACAGGCTGTATTAATTTAAATGACTTTTCATTGAGACACTTTAAAAACATGGACACTTGTTTAGAGCTCCGAATATGAAATCCAAATTACCAACACTTTCCTGGTGTTTTGTTTGGAAATCCAAAGGCTTTTTTTGTTGTTGTAGGCATTGTGTGTAACCCCAGCTGGTTGGGCTGTGCTCCCCATCAGCCATGGTTTCCTTCAAACTGGCTGTGACAGATTCTATAGATTCTCCAGTTGACATTGTTTCTGATTATCTCTGCAACTAAGCTGCAGACCTAACAGATTTAGTTATACAGGAAGAAAAATCACTAAAATCTCTTTAGTTTTGTATTTGTATGGGAGTGCATGTTGTTTGTGTGAAGTTAAGCTATTTAGGGTGCCACATAATGATTTAAAGTGACTCTTGTGGGATTAGTGTGTGCATGTGAGTGTACATATATAAATATGAATAACTTTATCTGTGACTGCTTGAAGCTGAAGATCATTTAAATTGAATTTTTCTTTGTGCATGCAAATAAAAATATTGCACAAATGCCAGGAGGAATAATAATTATGTAGTGATGCTGGTTTTTTAAAATATGAAATTATAGCAACACTGGTTTCTCTCCATGAGAAACAACAACAGTGGTGACTGAGGGATGGAAAAATAATTTATGTAGAAGCAAAGTGCTTTTGTTCTGAGAGAAACATACACATGTGCACTGGCAGATTTTTATTTTGAGTTTGCATCAGTGAGAAGCAGGCCCAGTTTGCGGTGGCTTTATGTGTATTGCAGTTAAAGCTTCACGATGAGAGTTTTAAATCCGTTTCTTTCCCATGTGCTTGGGTTTCCATAGGTAAATGGGAATAATGACGCTGACCTCCTTTGTGCCTTGAAAGTGCTGCTGAGAAACATTATATAAGAATTGAGTATTATTATACAAATCATTCTGGTTTGATCCATCTGAGCTGACCTTTTTCATCCACACAGTGAGATTACCGTGACTTTGAGGCTGATGGGTCTCATTGTGTGCAGCTTATCACTGTACTCACTGCTGTTGTGCCGTGGGGCATAAATCAGTGTAATCGTTTTTGTCCCCAAATGATGGGTGTTTTTAAGACTTGGCATTTATTTAGAATTTGGTCATGTTTAAAGCCTTTACAGTTGCTTTGTGATAATATATATATAGTTACTTTGATGATGTTTCTGCTTTCAGTTGAATACAGAAATCTGTTGAATGTTTTATGGCATCTACTTCCTCCTACTTTTTCTATGCTGTTTTGAAGAGATTGCTCTTGTTGATGTTTGCTGTTCTGTAATATTACTTTGCCTTCAAAACTTTAGAAGTTACCAACTCCTCAGCAAGCACAGATGCCCTAATCTCAAGAACTTGGTGTAAAATACAGCAAGTAATCTTAGCAAGCAAGTACCTGTTCCCTCAGCTGATTGTACTTGTGTTGGCAGTTCCCACTTTGTGGTGATGCTTTCTCTGCTCCAGGACTGGTCCTGGCCAGCTCCAGGTCTGGCAGTGGCTGCTGTGTCCCACAGACCTGGGCTGTGTGAGGGCTGTGGGCAGGGCAGGGTGCTCTCGGAAGCTGCATTTCTCTTTTAGAGAAGAGCAGTGACACTAGTGATATGGACTGCAAAAGCTGTCCCTTCTGGCTGGGGTGCTGATGTGATCTGTTTGGAAACACATTAACTTTTTGGAGCAACAGCCTGAACCTGCCGGCCTGTTTGCTGTGAAGGAACATGGAGAGGTGGTGATTCCACCAATAATATTTCCTAAATATTTGTAGCATTTCAGGTTACATGAGTATCTGGACCATAATACTATGTTTGAGAAAGAGAAAACAATAGGGAGGGAATATTTTATTCATAAGTTATAAAGCTTTGTTTACTTATTTTTCAGCTGCTGGCAAACACATACTGTTGTAAAATTGTAACATTTGATTGTTTCTTCTGTCCACTGTTGGATGAGAGAGACGTGACTCATTAAAAGAAACCGGTCCCTTTCTATCTTATCTGCATTTAAAAATCTACATGTTCACATATTTTTATTTACCCATGAAGAAATTTAAAAGGAAGAACAAAGGCACGGAAACATTTCTTTGAATGCTTGATCAACTCATAAGATGATTTTGACAATGCTGCTGCCAAATGGGGCATCTGTGTAGGGATTACAAGATGAAAATCTTTTTTATTGACAGCAACTCCAGCCAGAAAGACATTTAAACACACGCCATATGTAAGCCACTGTCTTTTTAAACTCAAGATCAAGTCATTTGAATGACCCTGGTATTTCCAGAAGTTGCCCTAATGGTGACCATGTACATTTATCTGGGGAGCCCCGTAAATGAAGGCACGGTGCAGCAGGGGCTGCTGGTTGTGCTGCTCTGCTGACTGCACAGTGCTGCAAGTCTGACACATCTCACTCGTATTCTGTGAAACATGACATTCCAGTGTCTCTGCAGTCCAGGAAGTGTTGTTGGAGACAGCTCTGTGGTGGAGCCCTGTGGTAGAGCTGGAAGCCAAACCCAACATTTCAGAATTTTACTGCACTTTGCTATGTGACCTTGTGCTGCCGGGCACCAGAGAAAGTAATTTATTTCTTTTCCCTGGTAAGAAGAGGGACAAGGAAAAATAATATGAGAGCTGATCTTGGAGGTAATGGGGTCAAAAGTTTCAGCTGCAGCAGAAAAGAGGAAAATTCCTACAGCAGTACTGGGAATTGACACATCATTGATGGCAACAGCCTGAAGTGAGGGGGGAGACTGGATTTTGATGAGAATATGCTGGCACAACTTGGGAAATCCCAGGCAAAATCCTCCAGCAAAACTAAAACTGACAAGTAGGAGAACTATTTTGAGCTCAAAATGGGAACACAGTGTATGTAAATCATGAATTGCTGTTTTGTGCACTCTGGCGCTACCTCACAAAAGATGTTTCATAATAGAGCAAGGATTTCCTGTGGGGGTGAGTTTGTGGGGGGGTTGTAAGTTTGTTTTTCTAGGTGAGTGAGGTGACCAAATAATTTATTCATTTTATGGAATAGAGAAGCAAGCATTTTCTGAAGATGTTTTCAGATACAGATATGCCTTTTGGAAAATTAAGTAGCAGTGTTACTCCAGATGCCAGGGAAATTTACACAGAACAAGAAAACTTCCTTGTCTCAAATTGTATGTATTTCTCACATCTCTGATTCTTTTTATAAAGGAGAGACTTTGCATATATCTACATCTTTTCTACTTCTGTGCTGTAACTACAGAAGATAAAATCCTTTTTTAAGTACTCTTTTTCTATCAATTGTGTTGCTCCTGCTTGGTATTGCAGAGAAACTACATTATTGAATGTATGATTTTTCAGTTACCCCATGGCAGAACATAGGTGTGCTAGCATAAATTGTAAAAAAGAGACCAGAATTCAGGACCAAGTGAGAAGAGAAAAGTGGGAAGTGGAGGTGAACAGGTGATGTGAGGAAAGACCAGGGATGTCTAACATCAGCTTGGGCCCACGTGGGCTGAGCTGGATGTTGGCTGCCTCCTGTGGGAGGAGGGATGGTGTCTGTGCTGTGCTGAAGGAACCTGTCACCTCAGTGCCCTCAGTTGCTGTCTGTGGTGCCAGAGCATAAGGAGTTCTCCAGGAACCAATCCTTGTCCTCATGACTCAAGACCCCAGCTAGACTCAGGCTGACTCTGGATTACGAGGCAGTGGCAGGTCTTCCTTACATTGGTTGTGCCTGCAAACCCCACACTGTCCCTACCTGTTTTGAGCAGGGCTGTGTGTACGAACGGGAGCTGGTATTTGATCGATTCCCAACTCCCTTGCTTTGAAGATGTCCCAGAGAAGGGAGCTGCTGCTGCCACAATGTCCATGGGTAAGCCAGTGATCTCACTGCTTGGGGTGGCTTGTGCACAGCAGTTGGAACACTCCTGGGCTGTAACACACAGTAGTCCTGCAATGACCATTTTGATTAAATTATTCAGCCCAAATAATCAAGATACAAGATGCAATTTGGGGTAGAGGAGCGGCAGTATTTTGAGGCTCTTGGCATTGAGCTGTGTGAAGGCAGGATGAGTTAGGTCTGTAAGCAGTCCAGGATCACAAAGATGATAAACATCTTGGGATGAGACCATGCTGGCTTAGAGATGGCTTGGTTGGCTTTGTCTTGGCATCCAGCTGCCTGCTTTGTTACTTTAGGTGAGTTGTAAAGGCATCACTTACTCCTTCTGTACAGTGGCAGGCTGTGATTTGCTCACTGCAGTGATGTTTGCAGAACATTCTAGTATAGGCAGATGAGGAATGGTTAAGGGTAGGAAGGTTTATGGATGCATATTTTCTACACGTGCTTATGATTATAAATAGGATTTGTATGCTGTCTTCTTGCTGAAGTATTCTCATTAATTTTCACTTCTAATGCTGAGGTATGGCAGGCTTTGTGCTCTTTATTTTAGGCAGGAATAAATAAATTGTTTCTGGAAATAAAATACGTGTAATTTTAAAGGTAAAATAGTGAAGGTGTAGTTAGGTGAGGTGTCCTTGTGACATCTGCTGAAAGGTCTGGAGGCTGTTACGTGAAGGTGTGATTGCAGTGAATGAGACAAGAAAGCTAATCTGCTTCCAGAACCCTGAAGTGGTGTGAGAATTTGCCAAAGTGTTTTTCAGAGATTACTAAGGCAGTAATTTAAACCTCTCTTTTTGCCACTCTCTTTAGGTAATATTTCAGTAATTACATTGCCAGTTTCCAGCACCAACTCTCCGACTAAGATTTTGCCAAAAACCTTGGGACCAATCAATGTGAATGTTGGACCCCAAATGGTAAGTGTTGCAAGCCCGGTAATGCCACCTTGTGTAACTGCCTGTGTGATTTCCTGTTGGTGTAACACAGAAACACGAAAAACAAAGATGTGAACAGTGTGAGGAACTTGCTGCTTCCTGCCCCAGCCACAAAGTGCCCCACCTGGGTGGGAGGATGGGGGCGTGGGGGCACAGAAGGCTCGGCATCCCAGAATTGCCACTCCCAACAACGCTCCTGTGTGTGTGCCCTTGGGGGGCACCCGTTTGCCTGGCTTTCAGTGGAAATTAGAACAGCTTTACCAGCTGACGTTTTAACTATTACTCAAAAGTGTATTAAGAAAAAAAAATCTCATTAAGAATGTTATTGATACTCTTTGAATGTTTTTAGTCATGTTCTCACCAGTAAATCTCCCTCCAGCATGGCCTTGGATGTGCCACTAGAGATTTAACTTGTTGAAACTACTCTTCTTTTCCTGTCAATGGTAACAGTATATGGGCATATATTGACGCTTCAGGGATTTTGGATCTAGTTTTGAGGAAAAATTTAGGTTTTCTGGTGGCTAGAGAGCTAAAAAGGCAACACCTAGAAACGTGAACAGTTTCTAGTAACCTGATGCCCACTTGCCAAGCCCTTACCCTGAGTACAGAACCATTTGATGTGTTTCATAAATAATTGTGTTGGGTCTTTTTCCCATCAACAGTTACTACTGTTCTTCAGTGGGTTACACCGAAGAACAGTAGTACACCAAAGGGGCCACAGGCATTACAGCCACCCCCCCACGGCATTCCCCACTGTGTGGAGCTCTCCGTCTGGAGCACTGGCCACAGGCTGCCAGGGAACAGCCCTGGAACAGCCAGGGAACAGCCCTGCTCAGTGCGTCAGTGCTGATGCACGTCTTGCTGGAGCGTGTGCCCTGTAGCATTGCACTGGAATAGTTCTGCCACAGAAGATGTTTTGCAAGTGCAATAAATAGCCCAGACCAGGGGAGAGCAGTCTGTTAATGCAGTTCCTACTCTCACAAGTGACTTTTCAAGGCCCTGCTTTTGGTTTAAGTGTGCCCTAGACACAGTTTATGTTCTATAGCAGATAGAAGTTGCAAAAGCTACTGCCTGGTATGAAACATACAATTTTTATTCTTGTTTTCTTGTATTTTTTTTTATTCTTTTATTCTGATGCTTTGCAAGGATAGATCCATATTCAGAAAACATTTTCTTATTAAATAGCCATTAAAGCAGACCTTCCAGGACACCCAGGGTACAGCTCTGTTGTGCCAGGCCATATAAAGGAGAATGCCCCCAAGCTCTCAGCAGTGCCAGTGTTAGCGCTGCCTCGGCCTCCCACCTGCTGCTGGGAGGGGGTGTCGGCTTTGTTTAGCCACTGCTCCAGACCCTTCAGACCAGCACAGCCCCTGGGGTCAGTGGGGTGGCTGGACGGTGACCACTGATCTGAATCCCCCGGGATATGGCTGTGCCGGTGGTGAAAAGGGCACTGTTTGCTGGCTGGGTTCTTGGGTGCGAGTGTTTGGTACCGTTCGCTGAGGTTCAGTCCGTCGGTGTAAGTCTAACACGGTGAATGTCATCGACGAGGTGCCTGGTGGCAGGGCCGCCAGGTGGCACTGCGGGCCGGGGGGAGCGGCCCCGCCGCCGGGGTCACGGCGGGTAACGCAGCCAGGCTCCTGCTTCTCCGGGATCCGCCAGGAGATACATCACTTGTGCCACTGCTTTGGTTTCTCTAAATTTCTGTTTTCACTTGGTTCTGTCAATCTATCCGTTTGCAAAAAATAACCGAGATGAATTTATGTCTTTAAGACAAAAAAATACATACATGTAATGACGGTGTGGTGTCAAGGAGGGATGTGAAGAAATGCTCATTGAGCTTAGGAAATGGGACATTCTTCACATATCATTTATTTCTACTGTTTAAACAATATTGATATTGTTTAAATATCAATATTTAAATATCAATATTAAATATCAAAATGCTGTATACTTATTTGTTGCACTTGCTGTAAATATACGCACTTGCTGTTTGTATATATATATCTGCTGTATACTTACGAGGGTGCTGGATAAGTTAAATAGTAAAGGAAACTGCAATGTTTAGTACAGCCAGTACTCAAAATGTCACTTAACAAATAGAGTAAAGTAAAATAAAGTTTTAAAAAGTGAAATAAGATATATGAGTAAAAATCACTGTCCAAGAAACCATGGTATGAATCTTATCATACTGGAATCAAATGTGATTAATTAATTGTGTTTTATTTTAAAGATTAAGTAATTAATGCTTTTTGATTTTTAAATACTATCTAAATTCTTCTGGTGACCTACTCTGAAGAGTGAACTTAGACATGATTTAAAAGTTGAGACCAGGTGTCTTGGTGTTAACCACTGTACCTACAATTTCATCAGGTTTGTGTAAATGTAAATTCTATCTACCCTACTGACTTTACATTCCATAGGTACAATGCTGTATTGTTAGCTTGCCAGAATGCCCTGGGACCTTGTGAGTGCTAGAAACCACAGGGAACACTTTGTCTGGAGCTCAGTTTGCCATTGGTACCAAAGACAATTACAAGAGACAAATCCATTGCAAAGAGAGGTTTTATTGATTGCAGGGATCAAGACCTTGCCTGGATGTACTCGTGGAGAAAAAACTGGGTGTCTGTAGGTACATAGCCTATCTGCCATACCTAGGAATTACTTCTGTTTGTCTAGTTCTTGACCATGCATAATACAGTAATATGGTACAATTAGAAAACTTAACAGTGTTGTAATTACTTTGCTGTATGAAGATCTTCTGATGACATCTCTTCTATATATTTTGACTGCAGCTTGCTTCTGGAACAGAATTATTACTACTTTTCTTAGTGCAATGCTTAGTATGAATTTTGGGCTGTGGTAACCTCTGTTTTCTTCAAACAACTATGTTTTTTATTCCTAAATTTTACAGATCATAAGCACACCACAAAGACTGACCAATTCAGGGAGTGTTCTGATTGGGAGTCCATATAACCCAGCTCCGACAATGGTCACACAGACACACATAACAGAAGCTTCTGGCTGGGTCCCAGGGTAAGACTTTTGCCTTATTTAAAGATGTCCGAGGGTCTGTTCTGATATTTTCTGTTATTTATACTGCTATATCTGTATGTTGGCCTACAGTTTCTAGTTCTTGCACAGCTAAAAGGAGTATGGAGTGTGCTGTCTAGCCTTGTATGCACTTGTGATGTCTGGATCATGTGAACACGAGTTACAAGCACTGGTCACTTCACTGCCTGTTTTAATTGTGGTTTGTGGCAGTGTCTGTTTCTTTGTGAAAATGGAGAGTTGCAAATCCACGAGCCCTGTTAAAACAAGCCTTTATTTTTTTCATGAATTCATGGTCTATTCAAGTAGTGCTGCTGTTGAGCATAGCAGTGGCTACCTACAGGGGGAGAGACTGGCAAAATCACTTCAAGAGGCAGTTAAGAATAAACTCTAATGGAAAATTTTGAAGGCAACCAGTGTGGTATTTTTATTACTATTTTACATTAGCAACAAGTTCCGTGGGGTTCTGAGGTACTCCAGAGTAACATGACATTCTTTATCTCTTCTAATTAAATCTGGTCTTTACAGTATTTCTTGGTATTTCATTTTGATACCAGTACTGCTGAGCTTAGCTGTCTCAAAATAGAGATGTAGAGCTTTGCCTCTGAAAAAATCATTTATTTCTGCATCTAGGTTAATTTTTCTAATCAGTGATGAATGTCAGTAGTACCTTTTCAGCTTTAGATATGACAAATGGAGCATCTAAGAAACAACAACTCTGTAAGCAAGGACTGTCATAGGCCTGTACTTCCCAATCACTGTATTCCCACCATAGAGTTGATAAACTGCAGGCCCAGCTGAGCAATTTTTAAGCTTTATTTTTTTGCTGACTTTGTGTTCATTTCCTGAAATACCTTTTGAATGCACTTAGTTCTGATTTTATTTGAAAAAGGAGTTGTCAAGATTACTTTGTTTCTGCATATTTTGTGAAATGTGGAGGTCAGGCAGATGTTCTTTCAGTACCCAGAGGAGGGACAAGCTCTACTATCTGGTCAAAACAATTTACTAAACCAGAGAATCAACACCCATCACTTTTTTAAGCTTCATCCAAACCCAGTGATGGGGCTTCCCACAGCAGCCTCGTTACAGAGCATCAACCTCCACCACCAAGGAGAAGCACCATCCTTCTGTTTATGGACTGTCAGAGTTGAGACATGGGATTTCCAAAGAGCCTGACTCCTGTTTCAGCCACAGAAAGGAGCAAGATGACTCCAGGCAGACCAATCAATACTGATCCGTGCAGAAGTCCATACCACAGGTCATGTTTTGGTCTGAGGAACAAAGGTGAGGAAGGTCCATGGTGTTGCTGAATGGAGGCGGTGAGCCCTTGCTGAAGTCCACAAGACTGCAAGTCTAGACTATTTACTTTACCCATCGTTTACTCCACAGATTCCAAATTATTTCCAAAATCAAATGGGATGAGCATATTCATTCTCAGGGCTCCACACAGCCCCCAGCAGCCTGGTGCACAGACCAGGGACCAGCTCTCCTCTCACCCTGCTCCACGGCAGCCCCCGCCCCAGCTGCACTCAGCCCCCAGTTAAGCACCATGGACAGGGATCGCCGAGGCACAAATCCCACTGCTGCTGCCCAGGGAGAGGCCTGCTACGCTCTGAACCACAATCCAAGTATGTGCTGGCTTTCAAGGCACAGGTCTTCACATCCATCATTTCTGTTCAGCATCCCTCACAGCACTGTCGGGTCAGCTGTGTGAGTCTGTGCTGTGAGCCCACTTTGGAAACAACGGGATGTAACTTCCCAACAGCTCTCAGGCAACGTACCTTGCGTGAGCTGCAGGAATAAATGCGAGTCTGGAACACAGCTCCTGTTTGCTGTGGGTGTAAATGGGACGATAAGGAACCACCAGTCACTGCAGACTGCTCGTCCTGTGCAAAATTCACACCAGCTGCTTCCTCAGAGTCTCTCTCTTCAGCTCTGTGTGCATCAGCCCTAATATGAACATGTTTAGTGTTTTACCTTGGTTTTTATTTAAAGATTTCAGAACATTCAGTGGCCTGAAAATACAGGATGTATCTTATGCACTGTTTAAAGAAATTTTTGTTCCACATGAAGGAATTTTAAATAGGAATTTTCAAAGGAGCCCAGCTTCTCCTTTTTGATAGACTTTGGTTATCTAGCTCACATCAGCACTTTTGCAGTTCCAGGTGAAGTGACTTACCTAAATTTATATGGGCAAAGCATGGTAAAATTGGGAATAGAACTTGTCTGGCAGTGAGCTCCAACAACCTCCTCCAAAAGCCTAACCACCTTCTCTCAGATTTTGCCAATCTCTGCTGTCATGCAATGATTCCCTTTTGGGAAACATGTAACAGCAAACACCAGATCCAGCGAGGCCCTGCACACTGTGATTTTAGTGGTCTATAGATACAGTGTTTTTTTCATCTTAAGATTGAATTGTCTTTTCTTAGGGAGCGAAAACGGACTCAAGAAATTATAGAGTCAGATTTTTCAGAAAGGTGAGTATTGCTGAGCATACATTTTATGTGCACAGTCATGCCTGTTTTACTTCAGATCTGCCCTTCAGAGAGGTGGGCGTCCAGTTCCCACTCTCAGTTTTCACTCCTTCACATGAAAGCTGTGTGGATGTTATTCCTTGTAGTTATAATTCAATCCTTTTAGCTTTATCACTTCTTGATAAATACATTTGCTGTTACAGATGATACCAGAAGTTGTGAAAAACAGATTTTCAGAAACAAGATTGTTCTAGTTTTCCATATGACAAATACTTGTAAACAAATGAACTTTTCCTTTGCTTCCGAAACTTTTTTTTGAAAGCATTCAAGGTGGTTTTATTTGTTTACCTGTTGAGGTTGATCAAATTGAATATCTGTGTAGGGATTGGAAGTGTTGGGGTTTTTTTTAATCTTCTGGTGTTCCTATTCTTTTTTTTCCCTCTGTGTTGTTTTCTTAAATACATTCTAAATTTTGAAAACCATTATTTTATGTTAATATTTTAATATTTTCCTTAGCTTGTTACTGCTGGCTAAACTAGGCCTTTATCTGTAAAATAACAGATCTCCCTGAAACATATTATCAAATGAACTTGTCACACTGTAATTAAAAAAACCCAAACCCGAAAACAACAGAGCTGAACTTTTTAAAGGCTTCTGTTGTAATACACATCCAAATCTAGTTTGTGTGAGAAAACCAATTGCTCTTGGTGTTTTTCTATTACTATTATCTAAGTTCTTGCTTTTCTGGAAGAAGAAGGTGAATGGAAAATAGCCCTGTCAGTGGCCAGTTGTTAATTTGGTACCATAAAGCCCAATGAATATGTACTTATTCTCCACAAAAGAAATTCGTGTACCTCTGTCTTAACTATCATGGCACATAGTTTAATTCCTCTGATGGGCAAGTTTAGTACCTCCTGCTGTATTTTAAATATTTAAATAGGGGTGTCTGAGCCTTTCTGTTTTAGGCACACACATGAGAGGTCCTCATAAATCTGGGTTCCAGGCACATAAACACCTTGTGAGATTTTCCTCTTTTTTTTTTGGTTGTTCTTTTGTGAAACTACCTGGACATGAATTCTAAATCTATTTTTAAGCATCTTCCCACAGCATGTGTTCAAATACAATCCGTGTAGAAATAGCCAAGGAAAGGGAAAGGGCTCCAGTGCACTTTTCTGCCAACTTGTAAGAAACAAGAAGCTGATGCAAAAAAGCAGAACGGTTTTGGTTTTAATTTAAATGGTCCAGATTCCTTTTGCAAAAGGTAGACCCTTTGCTGTGTAACAAAGTAACTTATTAACATTCAATGTGTTAAAATAATATTTTTCTCTTTCCAGTAAGAGAAGCAAAAAAGGAGATAAAAATGGGAAGGGTCTGAGGCATTTTTCAATGAAAGTTTGTGAAAAAGTTCAGCGTAAAGGAACGACTTCGTACAACGAAGTGGCTGATGAGCTGGTGTCAGAGTTCACAAACTCCAACAGCCACTTGGCTGCAGACTCGGTAAGCAAAGAGTTATACCATTACAGATTTATTATACCATTACAGATTTGTCTTGTTTATCATGGGGTTCTGTTCCTTCTGTCCTGCCACAGTCCGTACTTTCCTTCACTTATTTAACTACTTCTCAAATATAGAGACTTATCCTCAGAAATTCAAAAATAGAGAATTAAAATGAAGACTTGAACTCCCTCTAAATTATAAACAAAGTAGATGAGTCCACCAAAATAATTAACCTTAAGAAAAGGCTACTCTTGCACCCACCATGTGTGTGGTCTTGTCAGGCTTTTTGACAGTGACAGACTTGCCGTGGTGGGAATTTCCTGCACAGATGTTTCCAGCAGGCCTGAAGCTTCCACTTGTAGCCAGACATGCTCATGTGGTATCCAAGGAATAGCACAGGTGAAGGATCATATTTTAATAGCACTCTGACTTGAACTGCTATTTTGACATTTTATCTTCTGCATATCTCTGAAGGATGTGCTCAATTGTTTTCCTTTTATAATTCTTTCATTGTAATTAATGCTGTATTGTTTTCTCAGCAGGCTTATGATCAGAAAAATATCAGACGGAGAGTTTACGATGCCCTCAACGTCCTGATGGCAATGAACATCATTTCAAAGGAGAAGAAGGAAATCAGATGGATTGGCCTTCCTACAAACTCAGCTCAGGAATGTCAGAATCTAGAGGTAAAGGGAGGTACATGGGAAATTCGTTTTAGTTCTCAGGTTGTGATAATGGAGTTACTCTTCTTTACAAGAGGGTTTTTTCCTCAACTTGGAACAGATTGGTTTTGATTCTTGTACACTGTGAAAATACAACTTCTGATATTGGAATAAACTGAAAGGATATGTTTGATAAGCTTAGTTCAGCTTTGTTTATTTAGTCTATGTTACATGAAGTTTTTTAAAAACCCCAAGCTGTTTACCTAACAAAAATGGACAGTGGTGTAATAGCTTGAGTTAACCAGAAGAAAATCAAAAGAATAGAAGACCAATTCTCTATTAATATCTGTACTTGGAAATACAATTCGAAGGAAATTAAATTGAAAAGTAATTCCTACTGGGATGTGATGTCAAATACTAGTTATGAACTGCCAGAGAAACAAAAAAGAAGTTTTACTTATTGGTTATTTCCATTATTTTTCCAGCAGGCTAAGAGTTACAGTAGGTTTTTGCAGGGATGCCAGAATTTATATGCACAAATGTTGCTTGTCCTTCAGGCCAAATGTGCTATAAATAAAAACACAAGTCACTGTATTTGCTGCAGCGTGCTGTAATGGCTGTCTGCAAATACATCTTAATATTTACTACATTTGTGATACTTGTGCATTAGGTATCTTAAGAGGTGGGTGGTGCCTTTCCAGTACAGAACAGCTCTTTTTGTGCAGTCATTTACATCAATTGTCTTTCTAGATGTGGGAATAGAAAAGCTTTTACTGTTGTTGTCCATTACAGCAACTTGGCAAATACACCCACCCAAGGAGAACGCGTGTGCTCAGTCATTATACTCCAGGATGGGTTCTTTAAATTATGGATAAATTTACCTTTTGCATACATTCATGTGAATGTGTTCTCTTCAATGTAGGTTATTGTTACAAATATGGAACTTGAATTTCATTGTTATCTTCAATGATCATATGTGATTCACTGTTTCAGGCTCCAATTGCATATGCACAAAATGGAAGCCAGGCTTATTTTTTTAAAAACATAGCTTCCTCTGACATAATAGAAAAGAATGTAAAGTAAAGCTTCATTTTTATGGTTTGAAAATCAGAATTAATTTTGCTTTTAAAGCTGTATAAATTGCGAGCTCTTCTTACAGTGTAAATCCTAATAAGATTACCAGTACAAAAAACTTGTTATATAGAAACTGTGCCTAAATGATATCTCTACTGTTTATTGGTTTTAGGAATCCCAGAAAAAAAAGTCATTATACTGTGCTCTGAAGGAAGCATTTTAAACACTGAAGTGTGTGAGGATGGAACCACCACAAAGCAACACTGTAAATAGGACAGGGGGTTGGGCCAGCTAAGTTTTAAAAGACTGCAGCATTTATTTTCAGTGGTTGAATGAAAAGGTAAATGAAGGGTTTAATATTTTGGGGAGCAGTGATACAGAGCTGGCACCAACAGGATGAGGAGAAAGCCCTTGTAACCATGATGACTATTGTCCAGTTCTCTAATATTGCCCTGGAGGACATTCCAAATACTGCTGTATCTGCAGGGCCTGAAGGCATCCAGCACTCCAGCTGTCCCAAACACTCCATACCCCGGGGGAGGATGGCTTGGCCCCATAAACTGCCATTAACAAAACTCTTGCAAGAGAAGGATTCTGTGCTCATATAGAAAATGTTACCCCTACCACCTTTCTGTTGCTGCAATCTTGTGAGTTTAATTGAGTCTTAAACAAAAAGAGGTCACTGGAAAGATGGAGGTAATAATCCTGAGCCCAGCCTCCAAACATTTATGTCTAGTAGGCTGCATGTAAGAAAACAGTGGGACGTGCACAACTGCTGAAGAGTGGAGGGCAGGAGGAAAAAACCACCAAAAATAAAACCGAAAAATACAGAAGAACAATGGGTGGGGACATAACAGTCTCTTGTAATAATGGATTCCTTACTGGAGTTAAAATTGCTGACAAAGAAAGAAATTACAGTTTGACAGACCTGCTTACTGGAGAAACTCATATGGCCAGGCAATTCACCCCGTTTTCAAAGGAAGCTTTTCAGTTTGGCACAATGGAACAGACAAGGTAACTAAGGAAATATCTTGATGCATTTACATTTATCTTTTAAGATAGAAAAACAGAAGCGGATTGAAAGGATAAAACAGAAGCGAGCCCAACTGCAAGAACTGCTGCTGCAGGTATATTTAATTTTAATTTTTTTTTCTGTAAATGGAAATTCATTTCCTAAACCCACACATCTTCATACAGATGCAGTCAGATATAAGAAATCAGTAGACAGTGAATGGTGTCACAAACAGCACCTGTTTAATAACCTTCAGAGAAGAATTTCAAAACTAATTCTTTTGAGAGAGACAAGTGGGTGATAAAGGAGAGGGGAAAGAGAATACAGATCATGGGAAGAGGGGGAATTTTTGTTAACTTTTGTTTCAGTGTAATGAGCTCCTAGTCTGAGGTAATTATACTTAAAAAGTATCAGAGAAGACCTCTGATTCCAGTGCCTTTTCCAAAGGAATGGGGAAGCATTCTCCAGCAAGCTTTAGTGCTCCTTTAGTGTTCCTTCTCCAGGGAGCGTGAGGGGGGCATGGTCAATAGGATATGTGTGAAAAATTTGCATTTAACTTCTGTTCCTGGTGAACTTCACTAGTGCAAAGAGAAAGTCAGACCACAACTTACATTTTGACAAAATAAGGTATTGAGAGTTGGTAAATAAGACCTATGACATTTCATTTCCTGGAAACACTGATGTTTGCTCTTTTATTGTCAGTGACCATTTTTAATTTCTTTTTTTTTACAGCAAATAGCATTTAAAAACTTGGTACAAAGAAATCAGCAAAATGAACAGCAAAATCAAGGCCCTCCATCTTTGAACTCCACAATACAGCTGCCCTTCTTAATAGTCAACACTAGCAAAAGAACAATTATAGACTGCAGCATATCAAGTGACAAGTGAGTGTTTATGGAATCAATTTTTAGAATTTTATTTTCTTTGAGAACTGGAATTTTTCTTAAAACAAAGGAGGGAAATTTTTCTAGTTTACTAAAAGTAATTATTGTATTTACATTTGCAACTGTCACTTCAGGGGGTTGCTTGTTGTTTTGGTTTGGTTTTTTTAATATTTAATGCAACTGCAGGAGTAATAGCAATGAGTTTATCACCACTGCTTTACAACAAGTTAAGAAAAGTCGACTTTCACTGTTGTGAAAGGCACTGCAGGCTGACATTTCAAAGAGCATCCACTGCACAGAAGAAATAACTGAATGAAACAATATACCAGGACAGCATCATCTTTTCATGAAGCCATGTGGTGCTGCTTCTGAGTATTTACTCTTCACATGCCAGAAAATTGTATAAAGTCAGAAACACAAGAGGATCCATGTGACACAAAAGTAACATCCTAGGGGTGATGGTAATAACTTTGAAAGTGTCTTTTAGCACCAAAAAGGTGGCACTTAGTCTTTCAAATTTCTATGTAATTTCCTTCAAAGAACTGTCTCTGTAAGCAAACTGCTGTAGTTGCATTCATATTAATTTGAAAATATTCCAGTTACATAATTCTGGTGCTTGTGCTCTTCATCCTGTGAAAATGTGGCTGAAGTATGAGGTGCTGTTACTTTAACTGGTAATCGGATCACAGTAGTTTATTAACTGAGAATAGCTGGCTTTGCTTTAATACTGTAGATTACAGATTTCACTCCTGGTGTGCAAATCCTGGACTGAACTGTCAGTCAGGCAGCAAAAATAGACAGTCTCCAGTAACCTAAGCACCAACATGCAAAACAGCAATACTATTAATAGTCAAATTTTTGTAGAAAATTGGACTGAAGTCCAATACATTCTGTGACAAAACTTTTGGAATACTCCCATCAGCACTGCAGTTCACCAAGCTGGGAATTTTAGGATCAATTTTGATTTAGCATAATTATACCCTTATTTTATGGTCACACTATACAGTTCTGCACTATAGAGAAGGGCTCTACATTGAGCTTTAAAGTTGTTAAAAAGTTGAACAATTTCATACAATTTCATTCTGAAACTTCAGAACTGTTGCTTTGAAGTTGTCAGAGGTTAAACTGGCATCTGGGATCTGGAGCAGTGTAGCACATGTGCAACAGCCTCCAGCTGTATGAAAACACTGCTACTAAAAGTGAGCACAGCAAAATTATTTAGGTTGTTGATACTTCAGTTTATATAACCTGCTTTGGTATTACTGTCATCTGGAGGTCATAAAGTGTACGACCCAAATTAAACAAGCTTTCCACTGTGGTTATTATTTGTGCAACTGATTAGTGGCAGCAGCAATATGTAGATAAACAGTGCCTGAATCTGCTCTGTTTTAAGCACTGTTACATCGATCTGTTTAATAAGGCAGTTAGCAAAAGTGGGCACTCAGTTTGGAGAATTCCCATCCTGGAGTTTATTGGAGAGTATTTGTGCTGCTTAACTCCATTAGTGGTCAGCTTGAGTGCTTGCCCTGCACTTGGTTCCAGTCCCAACAGCCCCCTCTTTAAAGGGCTTTCATTTTTCTTTCTTCTCCAACTAACATTTATATAAAGCACTGATGTGAGTAAGTCCAATGAAGAGCAAAGCTCACAGCATTAGCTACTCATAATTGTGTTTACAGAGGATCTTCTAACGGAAAGTAATTGTTTGGAGAAGTCGTACATATAAGAGTGATGTAGTGTCATGAGGCACATAAGTTTGTGTCCTCTAAGCTTTTTCCTATGCAAGAACAGGCTTTATCCAGCCAAAACAGAATGAAATTCCTCCCAAATAAAAGTGAGAGGTTATTGGGCAAGTTTTGGTTAGAGTTTGAGAAGGTAGATGGGTGCCAAGCAGCATACTGGGAATGGCATTTCTGAAGTTGGAGTAGGAAAAGCAAAGTCTTCAGATAAAAAGGAAGTAGTTAAAAATTATATTGAAAAGATGAGGCACATGAAAAAGTCGCATTTAAACAGGAAAAATATATTTAGTGTATACAATGCTTCTATATAAATCCTGTCAGTCCTAGGAAAAAGAAGAGGAAAAAAAAAAGAACCAGAATATCTAGTTTTAAACAAGCATTCAGACACAATAGATGTATCAGAAACTTGGAAAATGAGAACATCTCTAATAGGAAATGCAGAATATTTTGCCATTGGAGATACAATGCTGTCCTTTAGAGAGAACATATAGGAAGTGGGCTCTTGTACCCTTACAGAAAAAATTGCCTGCAAGAGCAGAAAGTCCATATTAAAGTCATTGGTGGTCAGATCTGCACTTACTATGGGAAAGGGACAGGAAGTGTACCCAAAGTTTGTGTCCATGCTATTGTTAGCCTCTGGACCCAGCTTTTAGTACTAAGATGGCAGCCCAGTGGATCATTCTGTGAGAACAAAAGTGGATTTCTCAATAACAGCCGAAATAATGCTGGGAATTACTAGAAAAGTGGGTAAGGAATACAATGTAAAACTAGATGCATATAGTGCTTTTCTATCTGGAATACTATCTGCTCTCTTGTTCCCAGAAAAAGTATAGTAAAATGAGGAGAGAGACACGGGAGGGCAGCAAGAAGGAGTGAAGCTTTGAAAGGGCTTTGACAGAAGGAACAGATGGGCTGTTTGGCCTGGAAAAGAGAGGACAGGGGATTCACAGGTATCTCTAAAATCATGGAGAATGTGCATAGAGAACATGTCAAGTCCCCTAAAGAAAATGCTCAAGTAGCTGTTAACAGCAAGAAGTGCAGGGGCTTCCTGTGTCAGTGACTGCAGGTTGCTGAAACTACACTGGAAAAAGAAATGTAAATGTCTCTGTTTGGAAACTTGTGGGGAGGGGGGAAGAAGTCTCCCTCCTTTCTAACATCCACTATTTGACCGCAGCACTACCAGCAAATGTGCCATAAAAGCAGAACTCAGTTATGCCTTAGTAATTCCACTGGCTGCTGGAACTACCTTGGTATGACACTGGGCTCCCCTGTTTGTGTGCATGCAGTTCTGGGACTTGAGCTGTGCCAGTGCAGGTAGCAGGAATGCAATTGTACCAGCTAAAGGTACAGTGACACATTTTCCCTCTTGCTGTGGTTATGCTTAAATGAATAGCGGTGCATAAACAAGAGATTTTACAAGTAACACAGGATGAGTCACAAAAGAAATGGTGCCTGGAACTGACAGTTACACCCGGCACAGAGCATTATAGCACCAACTGAAAATGCTGTGCACAGACACACGAGCTGTAACACTTCCAAGCTTACTGGCTCCAGGTATAGGAAAGCTAATATTAGGGAAAAAAAACTAGCAAGAAAATGGGCATGTGACATGAGTTTGGAGAGCAAGTGGAAGACCCACCAGTGACTTATCTTTCAGAGATTGTATCTCATGGATGGGTTGCTTTTCCAGGGATAAAGGTTTCGTCAGCAGAAAATGAGGGACTGGGAACCAGCCTTATGTTGCAATGCCTGGAGCAGCATCATCCAGGCTTTTAACAGCCTGTGATCGTAGCTAAAGGCCAGTCTAGATGCCTCTGCTTTTCTTAAAGCTGTCTTAAGTTTCACAATCAAGTATCACAATTTCCACTTCTATATGCGATGAAAAACATTTTGAGAGTCCTGCAGCAGAAGTGGTGGGTTGTGAACACACAGGACTGAACAGACTGCTTTGCTAGCTGCATCCAACAAAGCAAAATTATACCAGGGTAAATAGGTCAGTTCACAGGAGGAGTGTTGCACATTAGAACAGAAAGCGAAACGTAAAAAAAGCAAAAACAAAATAGTTATTTTGGTGACAGGGCTGCAGGTGACCTTATTGGCTTTAGTGCAAGTGAAGGTTCATGTTTAATAAGGCCTTCCTCTTCCCCTTTGAATCTACTTAATGAGGTTGAAAATTCTAGACTTTCTTCCTGCAATGGTGAAGTTACTTTAATTGAGAAAGTACCATTTTAAACCCTTGTAGGCAGGAGAGGGAAAGCATTTCTTGCACTTCTCTTTCCTTAAGGACCCTTTACAGAAAATGAAGAATCTAGACACTCAGCTCAGTGCATACTAAAAAAAACAGAGAAAGAATAAGCAAGAAAAGCACAGCTGTGCTCTTTTCAAAACAATCTCACTTTTAATTTTTTACATGCAGATTTGAATACCTCTTTAATTTTGATAACACTTTCGAGATTCATGATGACAGTGAGGTGCTGAAGAGAATGGGAATGTCCTTTGGGCTTGAAGCAGGCAAGTGCTCAGCTGAGGACCTAAGAACTGCAAAATCACTGGTGCCAAAAGCTTTAGAAGGCTACATCACAGGTAAGTTAGATGGGACTTTTAAATGTTGTTCTGGATCAAATCCATAACCTTGGTTAACAGAAGCAAATTTAATTATATTAACCTAAACATTTGAAGTTTTATGGGACCTAGTAGGGTTGGTACATGAAGCAGTTGTTCTACTGTTAATTCTGGAAGCTATATCATATTTGTCCTGTAAATTTAATTCACACTGATTTATAACAACAAACTTCTGAATGAGCTGCATTATGAAGGAATTACTTCTTAAATAACTAAATTGATACCAAGAACAGATTTTCATGCATTAGTATTAATTTTGAGTAACTGGATGTACGGAGGAGCAAACTGGAAGAAGGCAGCTCCTCCCAGGTTGAGGAAAAGGAGAGAAAAAGAGCATCTTGAACTGGTTGAGTGTAATCCCTCAGGTGCCAGCAGGTGCCAGCTGAGAATTGAGCTTCTCTAAATACAGCAAGAGGCTCTGAAGACTTGGGGACAGGTGTCCCATGCAGAGGCTTTTACATCCCCTGTTTGAACAGCTCATGCCTAAACTAACTCAAACCTAGAACTCCTTCAGTGTTGCATCACTGGAATAGAGCTGCTAAAATTTGTCATCTTCCTTTAGTTATTGTCAGAGTGTTCTTCTTGCTCTATCCACAGTTTGAACTTAGCCCAGTATTTTCTTAGATTTCTGGAGGGGCTTCATCTGTAAAGGAAGTGTTTGTTACCCAGTGAATTCCTGACCCTGGTTTGTGAGCAAAGGGAACAGAGCTACTGCCCTGACTTCTCTGGTCTTGTTTAAATTACAGTAGTATAAAACTGTCTTTCACACAGGAAGGTTGGAAACTTCAAACATTTGACTTAATTTTTTTAAAACGTTCCTAAAATTGATTCCCTTCTGTTGGCAACATTTAATCTTCATGTCAGAATCTTTAAAATGCAGGCTTTATATAAAAAAAAAAAAAAGCCATTTTGTTTGCTAAGAGAAATATACTTAAGTAGTCAGGAAGTTGAACACATGTTTTTGTATTCTTGATTTAATTATGTGAAAGAATTAAGAGTGAAACAGTTTCTTAAAATTTGTGATGTCAAAACACTGGTGGATATAACTTAAATTCAGTTACATTCAGTAAAATTAGTACACTATAAATGGCTTAACATTTCAAACTACATCAAACGTGCTTATGTTTATCAGCACATGTTTGTGTTTTCCTGGTCCTCTTGTCCTGTGCATTTTAAAACTAAGATTTCATATTTTAATTTTGGTCCATTTTGAAATTACACTCCAAGTCTTTATAAGACAGCACTGGTACCAAAAAGAGAAGTTGAAAGAAATCTTGATCTGTTTCTTGCCGATTCTTTCAACTAAAAATTATTTACCATCAGCAACATAAAAACAGGGAAAGGAGTAGAACCCACATCTTTTTAATAGTGTTTCAATGCTTAAGTTACTTAATTGCTTAATGTGTCCAAGATCAAACTAAAATTTCTTTTTAATTTTAAACCTGCATTAATTTACCTCCAGAGAACAGGGCTTTTTTACCTTTGCACGAAGCCCTGTGTCCTTACACTATTTACTGAGTATTTCCCTAGTAGCAGACCAGCAGCCAGGAACCTGTAGAGCCTTTAATTCACATGAAATGCATTGGTTTTATTTTTCACTCAAATTGCATTGAGGCAACGGGTCACATCCAGACGTGGGTTGCATTCAGCTGTTTCAGCCTCTGAAAAAATGAGCCCAGAGGTGCTGCTACCAGCACGTGGACATTTATTTTAAATGCTTCTTCTGTCTGTTGTTTGCCACTTAATTACACACCACCAATCTACAGTTAAGATATGAATTGCACAGTAATGGTTCCTAATGGCAGTAAGTGACAAATAAGGGAAACAGATTGAAATGTTTTGCACAGTACCTGAAAATCCAGCATTTCCCTGCTTATCTATTTTTGATTAAGTGTAACTTTCCATTTTAACCTTGGGAGTCTTTAGACATTGTTTCTTACACTGCAGGAGTAGTGAAATAAAAGGGTCCTCACTGGTTTCTAGAATCCCTGGTTATTTCTACAGCTGGCATGATGGCCCTTTTAGCAACATTGGCTTCAATTACTACTATACAGGAAAAACAAATCAAGTCTCCTATTTATTCACTGAGTAAATTTATTGTGATCAAGATTTATTACAATCACAGTCCACTCCATGGACTCAACTGCTGTAGAAGCCAGTCCTGTTCCAATATGTCTAAGTAGGTAAGTAATTTTCTGTGCAATGTTACTTTGACCTTAGCCTGGTCATTTTTTCAGATAATTCCTGACTTCCAAACACTAACAATAGTTTGTACTGTGATGCTTGCCAGGAGTACTAAAGGAGCAGCTGGAAGAATCCAAGTCAAAACCAGTTCAATTAAAGAAACTTAAAATTGACAAAAAACCTTGGACCATCTCAGCTTTGAAAAGAAATAACTTTCTAATTACATTAAACAGCCAAATAAATTGTTGATGATGTGTGCATCAAAGTCTTATTAGTGTATTTTCTTTTCAGGAGGATTTTAGCCTTTCTTCAAGTGCCCAAATTTGATAAATGTAGTGTCTTCTAGGTTTGCTATCAGTTTCATGATGTTTTAGCAGAAGAGGTGTTGCATTTTTGTAATATGCATTTTAAGTACTACATTGGTGTGATCCCCAGGTATGACTGCCATTGAAATCACCCAAAGCTAAGGCATATTAACATCGCAGAATAATATATTCTGTATATCTTAAATTTGTTGGTGACACACTTTTCTGTTGCTTGACTGTCCTAACTGACAACGTTTAAAACAGGACGCTGGCACCAGCTTAAGATGCATTCCAGGGTCCCAATCCTAGTTCCACGTTCCTGCCCATTGCATTTTGAGCCAGGTACTTTCCTGTGTGCTTTTCCTGAGCTGGTTCCAGGTACTAAACTGCAGGCTTTTTGTCTGGCAGAGGAGTTTCTGACAATTAAACAAGTAGAACTCTCTAGCCAAGGGCTCAGACCAGAACAGCTCAAGAGTGAAGGAGGGAGTGAGGTTGCTGCATGAGCAGAAATACACCACTGACTGAGACAAGCATGAACTCGTAGAACCATATCCAAAGTAACATCCTGTGCCTTTTGAGCCACGCACATCCTTACAGGCAGTTAATGCAAAACCAAGTCCTGCCTTTGTTGGTTGAGTCCTGACTCCTAGAAATGAGGCTACAGATAAAAAAAAGCAGGCAATAAAAATTCTGAGGCACTAACAGTTGGGATAACAGTATCCCACTTTGTGTATCCCACTAAGGCAGTGGGCAGAGAAAGTGGTGCAGTTTAGGACCTCTAGATTACAACACTTCTTTTTTCTTCCCTGCATGAAGAAGTGCTCAGCTACTTACCTGTACAGTAAGCCTTGTCTGGAAGATGGGCTGGAGCTGGAGCTACAGAGCCAAGCTACAGAGCCCTGACAACCCTGATGGCTTGTTGAGCCATCAACAACAATCCTATGCAGCACTTGTACAGTAACTACTAAAGCTACTGGGGGTATTGCTTTAGAGCCTTCTCATGGAAAGTACAAATTTCTACCAAGGATATCTGCTGCAAGATAGGCCTAGTTCATAATAAGAATGCCACTCTCAGATTGGACTGTATCACCTCGGGAAGGTTTTTCCAAGCTGCTTTCCCTGGTTCGTAAGTGTAGCTGTTAGTAATTGATCTACACTGCTGGAAGAAATAAGTCTTTCATTGTAGGCAGACTTCTATTTTGACAGACTTTTCCATACTGGAAATGGCTTCAACTCCCTGTCTTTCACAAACTTCCTTTTTTCCCTGGCTCCCCAGAGCCCACTGAAAAATAGAATTTAGAAATGTAAGGCAATGAAAATACAAGGCAGGGATATGCATCTATGAACCACCTTTCTGCCTTGTGTAAAAGCCACGCTTACTTCTACACTGCTCTCCAGAAAGGAAAGCTACCCAGCTATTATCCAAAAATGTTAATAAACCACAAGATTACTAGCAGTGTCTTGTTATTCTTCTGGAATATTAAGCATGTACACACAGGTACACTCCTTCAAAACACCAGGAAACAACCCTGTGGTACATCTGTGTTAATCTAAATACAATGCAGTCATTCCAAATGGCTTAACCTTCTCCTGCAAAGACAGGAGGAAGCTGTCAGAACATGTTCTCTGTAACATCAAACCTACATTTAGGGCAATTTTAGTGAAAGCCATCCAGCTGAGTCCACATTTAACTATCCTCATCTATTCTGTCCTCCACAGATCACCCTAAAACTGCCACTTATTAATGTTTGCTGTCACGTTCCAAAGACTGCTGGCAGGGACACCACCTTTGCTAGCCTTGCTTTGTGACCTTTCATTTAAATACGTGGCTGCTCTCAGGTTTCCACAGCACGAGGTAGCCTGTGGATCCATCCCAGTGCATGGTGAGCCAGTTTACAGGGCTGTGTCTGCCTGTCCTAGGCAGCACACTGCCAAATCCCAAGGAAACAAAGCATAACAAGAATGGAAAAGGACAAATGAGAATGTGCATGTAACAAACACATTTAATTATTCCTCTTACCTGCTCTTAGAGAACAATTCCAGATAAATATGAGCAGTACAATCCCACTTTACTGCCACTGTGCTATACAGAACAGACGTTCGGTTAGGAATAGAATTAGTAGTAAGGACTCTGACTCCTGGCTTAATGCATCCAGCTGGAACCACATGCAAGCACCATGGAAAAAGAACTAGACAGTCTTGGTAACTTTGTTTTGATGTTAACTTTGTGCCAAGATGGAATTTGGGCAGGTCGATAAAAATACCTTATCTAAGGAACAAATTAAAAACAACCTCTCCCCCTCAAAAAATCCAACAAGTGTAATTGGGTCAATGGACTTGTTTTGCTGATTCTCTTGGGAGAAATGTGCGTAACTGGAAACAACTGACAGGCATTTCTTGTTAGGGAATTTGAAAACAAGTGCTATGAGGGCTGTAAGCAACCTGTTCATGGCCCTCAGGGGGCTTTTAACAAATTACCTGAACAAATTCAGCATTATTGCAAGACCATTTTAATGGTCTTAACCCTAACATTTCCTATCCCCAGGGAGGAGACAGCCTTACATTGTCTCACATACAGTGCACAACAGGCTTTCTCTTCCATACTCTTGGCACCGGACCTTTGCCATGGTCTGTGCTTATCCACAGCCAGCTGTCTGTGGCAGATGGATTAGGAGGCTGCACCACAGCCAGTCAGGAGAGCACCAAGATGAAACTGCCTTTGGCCCCAGAACACACACGGCCCACACGGAGCCCACCTCGGTGGCTTCACTGCAGCACCTCATCCCAATAAATAATTGCAGTTGTACTTCACCAAGCAGAGCAGGAGCTGTGGGGGCATTTCATAGGGTTGGTCTGTAGCAGGAAGCTTCCATGAAGGACTCCAGAACTCTTATTTCAGGTACTGTGACTCCATATGGCTGCCAGCTAGATGAATCCTTTTCAGATGTGGGTAAAAGCTTCAGAGAAATAGGGATAACTGTGAGAGGGGAACAACTGCAAGGCTTGAGTGCATCCACAAACGTGGGGGTTAAGTTCATCTTGATTAAATAGGACACATCTACAGTATAAAACCAACCTGAGCTACTGGTACCTTCTAAACTAAACTATGGAATCCTAACTGCAAAGTTTAAGATGGTAAAAGAAAGAAAAAAATTTAAGTAGCTATCATAAATACAGTTATGCTTTCTCGTAGATATGTCTGCAGGATTTTCATGGATAAACCAAGGGTTACTTTCAAGTTCAGCACAAGCAGTTTCACATTTAGAGGCAGCTGGAGGCACTTGCAATGCTAAAACAAGGTAAATGAATTAATTTTTTATTCAAGGGTACTTATATATGCTTGTGGTACTTACAACCTCCCTATTTCATACCACTCTCATGAAGGAATTGAGATGTTGTCTGATTATGGTTGATTCTGATTGTAAAAAATTCTGTCTTCCTTGATAATTATATTTGAAAGGTCAAATCAACATGCTTTGAATTTTGAACATACCAGCTATGTTTTATAAGAATAGAATCACTTTTTGAGCCCTTTTTCTTGATTAACCTTAAATTCCTGCCTGGGCATGGCCTACAAATAGGTAATTACATGTGGATTTAAGGCTGGTAATATTTCTGAAGAATGCAAAAGAATATTTGGTGTCTAAATGCACTAATGCTTAAGATCCCATGAAACAAGTTTAGTCCACACAGTCTAATAGTAATTTAAAATTAAAAACCAACAACCAAACAAAAAAACATGCCCAGTAAAAACTCAATCCAAAATACATCTCAACACCCATACTTTGCTTGGAGTTTACCTGTACCATAAAAAATGGAAATAGGGATTATTGTGGAACAGGTTCTTCGTTATAGCATTTAATAGCTTCATTTCATATTGCAGACATTTTGTGTATTGTCAAAACTGATGGATTTCTTCTTCTTTAATATTTCTTCAGCTTGAGCAACTCTCCTAGTTGTTTATGGGAAAAAAAAGGTGACCCAATAATCTTTTCTATGCAACTTTGCAATGGTTTATCAGTTTTCACTGTATCACTTCTGGATTTTTCCCTGTTGGCAGCATTTCTTTGACTAAAGGAAAAGCTGAGGCCAAAAAAAAAAAAAGGTTTAAGACCTCATGAGAAACCCTCTAAACTTGCCCATTTCTGTTGTTTTGATAGTGAGAATGCAGGGTTGTGTCTGGATGCTGAAGTGGCCTTAGCAACTGGGCAGCTCATTGCCCTGAGCAGTCAGCAGTCCAGCAGCGCAGCGTCCCGCGGGGAAACGCCCTGTTCCTTCAACGAGGAAGATGAAGAGGATGAAGATGAGGATTCTTCCTCGCCAGAATGAGGACAGTAGAAAATGGAATATACTAAATGCTGCTCAAATATTCTTTATGGGAGTTCCTGTTTGGATTTTACTGGTTTCTTGCCTTGTTTTGCACTGTGTTCAGTGAAGCAAAATGGACGCTTCAAAACCAACTTACCCATAGCTGAAAGAGAAAACTTTGTAACACAGAGTGACACGTAGAGACAGAGCAAAGTGGGTTTTATCAGCTAAAACTGAGGAAAAGAACAAAGTTCTCGGAGATTTGGCAAAGCAAACCCCAAGTTCACCTTTTCCATTTTGGGACTCAAGTCTCTGTCTTCCCCTTGTCTTTACCAGATGGAGAAGAAAACGGAGTCAGTCAGCAAATGCCAATTCTTGCATTGTCTTTTGGCTGTGCTGCCTTTAGAAAAAGGGGGAGGAAGTGCACATGCAAATGCGCTAAAAAAGCTATTTAAAAATATCTTATATGAAAATGGTTATAGGGAAAAGGGGCTGCTAAAATGTTTGCTTTTTTTCTGTTCAACTTGCTGTATAGAAGATTCTTAAAGTAATACAAAATGCAAGTGATTAAATGGATCTTGAAATAGTTTAAATCCATTTTAGATACTCTAAAAGTTACATTAGTATAAAAGGTTCGTATGTTCATTTATACTGCAGACCTAATTTATTATAAATAAGTGGTTATTCTTAGCCATTATTAAAACAGTCAGGAAAAAAACCAGTATTCTCTGCACCAGCTTTTTTAAGGAAAAAAAGTAAAAAAATTGTATTTCTAGATTACAATGTATCCAGTGTAGCTTCTTCTTTACTGTTCTAACTTTATATAATCCCTTTGATGTTAGAGCATGTGTTGGATTTTTTTCAAAAAAGCCTCCCACCATGTTAAGGCTCTCAGGCAGCGTGTTTTCAAGGCAGTGTTTTCAAATGTGGGTTGGGTAGGTCACATAATTTTTTTTAAAGTCATAGGCTGAGGTTCTTAGGAAAAAAATAAAATTTCAACAATATGTTATTTCATGTTTTGCATTCCAGTCAGCTTGGATTACGTATGCCAGACTAACTTTCTCATCATTGACTTCTGTTGCACTCACCTTGATGCGCCTCTGAAAATTGTATCAAACCACTTCAGATAATCTGTGGCTCAAGTTACACAACCCGAAACCCATCTGAACTGTTGAGTAAGACTCGCAGCAGGAGGCTGTGTGTTCCATAGGTAACATCACATCCAATCTTAAAGGCCTTTTTTAAGAAAAAACCCACTTGAATATTTGTGCAAAATACATTGTAGTTGTACTCTTCCCATGGTGTTCTACAATCCAGGCTTTTAACTAGTCTAGAAGTTATCTATTTTTAATTAGGTAAATGCAGTTTAAAATAGTGTTACTTCTTTCCATTTTTTAATACTGTGTGTAATAGTTATCTCAGCTCTGTTACTACGTTGGGAGAGGAGGCAGCTCATCCCTCTGTTCCTGCCTGAGCACTGACAGCAATTGCCCCTGGGGGCTCAGAGCGGGACTCACAGCAGGGGCTGCATCACCTCCCCTCTTACAGCCACACCTGCACTCAGGCCAAACGCACCAAGCCGGAGCTGCAGAGAGAAAATGACACTCCAGCTCCTGAGCTGCCTGGCTGTGACCAGGAGGGAGCACAGGACCAGCTGCACCCAGGACAGGCAGAACTGCGAGGAGCAGACAAGCACATCTGCATGTTTACATTAAAAACTAAGGCATCCAGGTAGAAACTTTTCACGGATGGTTCAAACTGCTGCACTTGAGGTACAGTCAGGGCAGCACCAGTGGAGCTCTTGGCTGAGCAAGTAGAGCTCCCTAGCTTACACAGCGGAGTTACACATGCACAAATTAAAAGAATTCCTCCATGCCTACTGTATTATTCACCCTCTGGGCAAGACTGTTAAGACTATCCTGTGCTCATGGCTCACAGGCAAAAGCAGATTGAGGACTTTACACCACCTCACTTTGACCAAATCTGTAGCACTACCTCTATACCAAGGAAAGCTTTACAAATACAAAATAATATTCTTGCTGAGAGAGTCAATGCACCTGAGCGAAGTGGCTCACTTTGGAAATAGGGGGAGGAGAGAACAGGTACTCCAGGCATGTTATTATGGAATTTGCAGCTTCATGAATGACATTTCATTTAAACAGATAATCGCTTTTTCAAAAACTGCACTGTCAGTCAGCTTTCATTGGAGAGGGCAGATCAAAGATACCTTTATGCAGGATCCTAAGGAATTCTTAAAGAGAAACATCTTCTAAATAATTATCTCCCAACAATACATTAGGGGCACATTTAACTTTACCCTTTATTCAACACTTCCCACTCAAGATCTGTGTAAAAACTAAAACCAGCAAAACACTAAACAGGTCCTAAAGAGCAGCACTTTGATCTATAAGAACCTGGCAGAAAAAAGCTTCCTGACCAGAAATGGAATGTATTTTATTAGCAGTCAGTGTGCTTTCTGCTTTACAGGAGGAAGATCTTAAATGATACCTTTCTTCCATTGATGTCTGTGCCCTTCAAAGCAGCAGACTGCACAGCTACTTGCTTTCTGGCAAACCTCAAGCTATCAAAGATAAAATATAAAAAAATCTAGGAGCACATAACATTCATTTAGACAGTTGAACCAAACCTTTAAAAGTTATTTTTCCTGGACTAGTTGAATACAAAGGACAAAACAAGTTACAACATTTAGAAGAGACTTCAAAAGTAAATTCTTTCCTTGGGCTTCCTTGTGCCAAGTTTCAGTAGAGGATGAAGTTCAACTAAAGCGCTGTGGTCTTGTGGCTACACTGAAGTCTGGGAACTAGGAGAATTTTGGGCCTTTTCCAGCCATTCGTGTATGATCTCAGACAAGCCTTCAATCATTCCAGGTCTTAGCTGACATATTTTAAAAAGAAAGAAAATACACACACAAAACCCACAAACCAACATAGGTAAATGCAAGACCTCACAAAATGCAGGTGTTGCATCTGATCTGAGCGCTGAGCAGTTGCAAGTAACAAGGGGTTGAGAAAATTAACTCGCCACACAGCTCCCACGCAGCTCGCAGCAGTGGTTGTGCTCAGCTGCTTCAACACAGAGGCCCTCCCTCCTGCTGAGAGCCAGCAGCAGATACTTTCCAGAATAAAATGGTCATGAGCAAGACTGGTTTTCCCATTTTCTGTTCAGTTACCATCATCCTCTCCCGTCTCATGCCATACTCCTGGCACTCATATATGGGAAACAAGCAGCAACTAGTAGTAGATGGTATGTCTTATAAGAAAATGTTAACACTTCAATTGTCATGCAGCTCGTGTTTAAGATAAATTTAAGTGACATGTTTCTGTGTCTTGGAATGCCCTCTTGGCTATACATTCAGAAGGCACTTGGCTGCAAGCAGTGTAATGCTGCGTGTAAATGCGTTTGCAGTTACATTGCAGTAAACAGCTTTATTTCTGGACTTACTTTGTCATGCTTGAGAAATCTAAATTTGACTTAGAAAAACTTGTCAGCTCCACTAACTAGAGGAAAAAATATGAGGAGGAGACAGCATTTTTCTGTAATGTGAAAATCTGACATAATGTTTGTGGATTTTGGTTCTTAAAATTCTATTAAAGTCCTTCTCATTTTAACACTGGAATTAATGGCAACAATCCACCTAATCTCAGAAAGTGTGTGTATCTAAGCAAATTATACCAGTTTAACTGAAGGTATGACTTAAATGACTAATGTCATTAAACCCAGCACAAGCCACACTGGAGATGTTTCCGTTCTGTTTAAGGGGGTTTAGTTTTTTAAACTACAGCTTGTAAATACCCCTAATCTTTTGGAGCAGCTGGAAATTGCTGAGTATGAAGAATTCCCACAGAAGGACTTGTGCTGATCAAAGTCAGCCTGGAGTAACATTATGTAAAAAGCCCTAAGACCTTCAAGTTCATACATGAAATGCTGCTTGAATTTAGAATTCCACAGTTAAGGTTTTAAATCTCAAGTTCTCTTTCTTCTGACTACATCCACCATTTTAATTCAAGAGCATGGCTGAAACTTAACTACATCTGAACTCTGGGCAATAATCCTTTTTATAATTAACTGGCCCTTTTCAGCTGAAAATAATCCAGGCAGTTGATTGAGAATAGTGAGCTAAAGATGTTTGGAGTTTGGTTTCATTTAAAAACAAAGCCAGTAACCACAGGGTATGGTATAAAGAAAACAAACCAAAACAAGTTATTTTCTGCCTGATGCACCTCATTTTCATTACAAGAATCTCTCAGGGACATCAGTGTATATTAAATAGCCAGATGTAATGAAGCTGGGGAAAGACTACATGAGCTTTTTTAATTTGTGATTTACAAAATTCTAGTATTAGCCATACTTTGAGGTGACATCCTTCTGCTTCAGCCCCCTCGGCTGGAGGTGCCTCAGCCTCAGCAGTACCTCTGGCAGCATTACTGGGGAACGGGAGGGTTAAGGACCTGTTTGTGGAGGTTTTGTTCTTTAGAATATGCTGCTTCTTGAATCCTGACATATGTCTACAAGCAATACACCAATGAATCACTTGGAATTTGTGGCCATCACACACCTACCCGAGCATGTGAACAGCTCTAAATAGTTAATTTTCTGCTGGCAGGTGTTCACACTACCCAGTCCTGATACCATAAAACTTCCTGAAACTCCCATTCCTTAGACTTAACAAAGTTCCCAAATCAGATTATCTTTTTCCTATTTAGCTGTTAGAATTTAGTCTGGTAAGTGTTTTTAAGAGGCTGTGAGCAAGTCTTCTCCCATGGATCCAGGTATATTGCCAAAAAATACTCACAACCAATGTTAGTCCTAATTGTTCATTCTGTCCGCTGAGGATTACCATCCTTTCAAGTCACTGTAGAGCTGCGTGTACAAGAGCCTCCCAGCTCCTCCAATCTGATAGCCTGAGCTGGCATCCCTGGATCCCTCACCCAGCTTGCACTGCCAGTGAGGGGAGGGAATGCTCATTAAAGCAGCTCAACAGTAACTACTGCAGGGGCTGTTGATCGCAGCTGTTCAGAGACTCCACGCTCACTCCACACCTTTCATACTCTTACCTTGTCTGGCCACCCCAGAGAGCAGCCAAAACCAAAATGTTTTCTTTCTGCTTCCATATTTTTTACTGTACCCAAGAATCACCATTTAGGATACCCATGTAAGCTGCAGGACCACCAAAAACCCTTGCTCAAATTTGAGCAGAAGTAACATCTGAGATCTAACCATCCAAATCCCAGGAGAAAGCCTCTTGCTTTGGAACAATATGGAACAGATAAATGCTTCTTCATTTATCTAAGAAGAAAAGCAGACTGACCTGGTTCAGGGCCATAATTCCAAGCAGATACTAGAACCTCCCAATAGGCCAAACTTGCACCTCTTCTTAGTATTCCGTATTGGCTAGAATAAGTGGCAATCACTTTTCTTCTGACTTTTCTAAATGCCATTCTTAAGTACTCAACACTCTCCAGGCATAGCCACTTCAGATATATGGACACCATGGGATAGCAGGATACAGCTATGTAAAACTTACATCCAGTTGGAGATGCAAATCAAACTCATCTATGCAGAAACTTTTTCCAAGATAAAATGAGTCTTTAACAGTGAGTTGGTTTTAGCCTCTTTTCATTATCCAGGCTGAGTGAAACAGAGACATCCATCCCCGGCACTGCCTGGCTCTTGTGCTGTCCGTGAAGCAGCAATGGCACCCCTGTACGAGGCAGGCAGCCAAGAGGGAAAAACACCATATTCACAGCCCTTCCTGATGATGTTTGCAGGTCACAGCCGCAGAAGTTTAAACATTGTTCAGAAAAGATGAAGTCCACAAAATCAGACTCCAGGCTTTTTAGTGGGTTTGTTAAATTGCTAATGTAACTTTAACAATTAGTAGTCGGTTGTGCTAATGCAGGGATTAAGTGGATCTCCCAGAATTTCCCCAGGAAAACACCAGCTGAATCACAACCCATCATACAAATTTCTTTAAGACAAGGGTCTTAAAGGCCAGGCTGTATATATGAGAAATACTTCAGAGAAGTATATGCAAATGTTATGACACTGTATCTCACAAGCACCTACTGTGAAAAAGTTAATCCTACTTTGAACAAACCTATAAGAAGTAGTAAGAGTTTGTCCTTGTTCCTCAGGCCCTGACTGCAAACAGTGCCCTGGGACCAAGGCAGCAGCCTCTGTGTTTGCATATCCCACATGGCATCAGGAGTAACCAGCAAGTACAGGCACAGCTTTGCTCCAGTACGTGTCTGCTGGCACTGGGGGATGCTCTGGCAGCCGCTGAGGGCCCTGCCAATGAGGGAATGCTCATGTGCCCTCAGCCCCTGTTCCGGAGGTGCTGCAACATGCAAAAGGCAGGGCCGTCCCTCCATCCCTCCTGACAGTAGCACTTTTTAATATACGCTGTATTCTACATGGAAGTGAGTTGTAGAGATACTTCCTTTTTATGTTTAAACGGAGAAACCACTTGAAAGTCCATTAAATTTTTAATTAAAAAAAACTTAAAATTTTTTTTTTTTTAAGAACAAGGCCAGTCATGGACAAAGCTATTATATGACCTCCCTCAACACTGAACTCAAAGCAGGGTTTGTAAACGTGGTGGGTGGAAAGACACAAATCCAGTATAAGGATGCTAACTATTTGCAATTTGAAATCCTAATTATTTTTAATCTACTCATCTTGCTCTCCCCCTCTCCCAACATGGATTGGCACAAAGCATCACATGAACACTTCAGTGGAAATTTTTCTTCCTTTTCTTGTATCAAACTCTTGTGACTTCAGGAAAGTCCAAGTCGCCCATTCATTTTAATTTGCTGCGTATTTTTCAATTCTCCATAGATTTCTTTCTTTGCAAATACCTATAAATTATAAGCTAAAGTTTTATTTTTGCAGAAAGTCTGCTATTAAGCTATGCTGATTTTTTGTGTGTTAATTTCTGCTACCACATTGTACATGGCCAGGAGTAGCGTAAAAAAGAATGTGGTAGTATTTTACGTGCTTTAAACACTGACAAAGATATAAAGAGAAATGCATATACAAAGTTTTACTTTCCTAACAGGAACACTGGCATTAGCAAATAGTATATTTGAACCAATAGGAAATATTACTTTGTAGTAGCAAACACTTTTGTAAATAAAAACTTGTTATTTTTTTAATGGAAATTTTATAGAAGCTTTTTCTGTATACTCAGTTGATCCCATGTTTACTGAAAATGCTGCAAATGGGAATTGTACATTGCAAAATGAGGGTGGGGAGCAGACAGTCTGACTGAGGTGAAAGCTGTGTATGCTTTGGAGAAAAACATCCAGTTGTCTGTGAACAGAAATGTAAAGCTTAACTGTAGAAGAACCGAATAAAAGAATTTCAAGGCAACAGGACTGGGCTTGTGTTTGAGAAAAACATTGTGCAAAAAGATTGCTCAAGGTTAATGCTGACAGTCTGTAGCTCATTAAAAAAAAAAAGAACCGCCCTATTTCACATAGGAAATATTACATCCTTTGGTGTTTTGAAATAAATACCAAAATCTAGCAATTGCATCCTCAACAGGTTCATTATCCAGGGAGAGATGCTGGACTTTGGAAATTGTTTCATTTTGGTAACTCACAAAATTCTTAGGGATACTATTGTCTATTCAAGATATGCACGCAGTCTACACCTAAGAGTGTTCTAAGTACCTGAGAAACAGCTCAGCAGTTTCCATGTACAGCTGAAGGCACATTTCACACAGGCTTCGCTCTTCCTATGGAACAGTGTTTCCTCAGCACTCCAGTCCTCTGGTGCTCCCCATGTTTCAAGCTGAATCCTGTGAACACCCTTCAAACACATGAACATATATCCTTCTAAACCCTTTCCTCATATTTTGGTAGCAAGAATCCAAATCAGACTAATTTAGGCAGCATTAGATACAGTCCCTCTTCATCCTCTGTGTTGGTTTTCCAACTCTGCCAAATATGAAAACACCAAGTAATGTCACAGTGCTTGTTCTTCCTCATGTGCACAGAAGACCCATGACTCACTATTTTTAAACTCAAACCAAACCAGCTGAAAGTAAAGGTTAAGGACAATAGCAGAAGACTTGCAAAACTGTGAGTTCATTCTTCTGTAATAAATAGAAACTATCACAGGCCCCTTTCATTTAAATGCGTTGGTATATTTGGGAAGGCATTTTCATTAACAGATTTGGCAAATAACTAGCTAAAAACTCCTGCAATGTCTTTTTCATGGGAAAGAAAGAGATGAGAGGGTACAGTCTTTACCTCAGCAATTAAGATATTTATGGCTTATTTATGCTTATTTTAAAAAAAAGTCTAAGAATCTGTACCTTCTTTTGTGTCAGTGCTACATAAGTTGCTAGCAGAATGATTTTGAAACATTAAACTGATGGTGAAGCTGGTTGGAATAAATACTCACTTCTAAAAGAACCTAAAAGGACATGGTTTTGTGATAAGCTACATTATTTCTTTGTGCTGTGTTTTCACCTGGGCATCTCCTCCCCCAAGAACCCAACAAAGCAACTGAGATTATTGAGAGCATAAAAGCCCTTTTCATCTTTTTTTCTTCTAAGGAAGAAGTACTTGGCATGGATCTCTAAGAATGGAGAAGTCTGCAAATAACACTCTCTGAAACTACAAATGCTTTTGGTTAGAATTTCTTTGACTGTCCAACCAGAAGCATCATACGCACTGGATTATGCTTTTCTTCACATCAATAAATCTATGTTTCCTAAGTGATGGCAACTGCTGCAGCATTAAGTGCTACTCTGTGCTACAACAAATATTTTCTGGGTTAAAAATAACACTCTTTAAACTTGTATTTTGCTGAATTCCACACATTCTGTTATAAAGCAAAAATATCTCAAAATATTGAGGGAAACCAGAACCACCAGCCCACCCCCCCCCCAAAATTGTGTAGGTTTATTATTCATTAAACTTTGTCTCAACCCTAAGTGTAGGATAGGAGATCGATGTGAACAATACTTCACTGTCGCAGTGCCCTGTCACGAGTGCTGTCCCTGGCCCCCTGTGATCCGTGTAGGTTGCTCCTGAACGCAGCTCAGCTCCAGCGCCGTCCTTCGCCTGCCTGGGAGGGACCTGGCTCTGCTCTGGGGGTCCTGCCTAACACTGAACCCTGTTCTGCTGCTCTGACTGTAAACCATTGAGAAGGCTGGAAAACCTTGTGTCCGTGGGACTGTCCCCGTGCTGAAACCACTGTTCAAGGGTAACAAAACAGAAGAAACTGTTCCTATATATTTCACAGAACTGCTCTGTCACAATGGCTAAAACAAGTCTGTCAGACTGAAAAGCCCCACGCGTAGTTGAAAGGTTTGCACTGCTGCGGGCTGGGTCCTACAGCTGCCCCCGGATAACCCACTACAGGCTTGGTTTTGTAACGTTTCGAGAATCCCTCAGCAGCCACTGAGAGAACTCACAGACCCATTAAAAAACTGAAAACCATTGTCCCGGGCAGAGCCGAGCAGGAAGTGATATAAAAGCCTGCAACAATGAGATGACATCAAAAGGAAGAAGTAGGCAAACAGAAGGGTTTGTGTTCTTCGGCATAAGGCAGCAAACAGAGCTACAAAGTGACAAAATTATCTAAGCACCATTTTGCAAGACTTGAAACCACACAACCAATACCCCCCCTTTGGTTCAAATGACCATTGCTAACCCAAGTTTTCATCATCCTGACGTTAAAGTTCACGTTATGCAGCAATGACAACATACAAATATAACATTTAATTAATCTATCGCCATTAACTGAACATTAGTTTTCAAATATTAAATAACAAAAATTCCATTTAACATTATGTTATGTTAAAGCAGCAGACTGCATTTTTACTGCAGCTGCTGGCACAAGCAAGAGTTATCTCTAAAAACTAAGCATCACAAGGACATAAATGTCTTGGCACATTTAGCAGTTAAAAACCATTTCAAACGAGTAAAGCCCACGACAGTGTCCTAGCATTGACCTGTGTACAATTCCAGCCTCCGGCTTTGCAGAGTGAAATTCAAAGAGCACGCAGAGCTCAGCGCAGGGCCAGGCTGAGGGCAGGGACCACAACAAGCCCCTGCAAGGTAAGGCAGGGTGTGATCGCCCCAGCCAGCCCAGCTCACCCACGGCAGGGTGAAAGGCAACTCACAGCCCCGGAGCAATGCACGGCGGCCGCCGCTGTCCTGCCGCTGCCAGGGCGGTTCGCGCTCCCGTTTGCCAGCACGGAGGGTCTCCTCCTGCGCCCTCGCCCGCCC
>VZRE01005724.1:208839-240056 GCA_013396775.1 Cephalopterus ornatus | reverse complement strand
GGCCCCGCCGGGCCCTGCGCCGCCCTCACGCCCTCGCTGTCCCTGTGCCCCCGCCGGGCCCGCGCTCGCCCCTCACCCGGTAACGGCCAAAGGAAACGCTCCCCCACAGGGCCTCAACAGACCTGGAGGCAAACAACAGAGAAATCCACCTTTCTGTAAGCATTCCTGATTTTTGAGGAGTTTGGAATTAGAGCTTGACGGGAAACAGCCCGTCACCCAAGGGAAGCTCCAAGCACCAGTCCGTGGTGCTGCAGCAAGAGACCCCAGCTCAGAGCCCCGCGTTGGTCTGCAGACGGCTCAGGGGGCTCGCATGAACCCTCCTCGCCCGAGGATCCCATCCTGCTCCCTCCTGCACACAGAGGCACAGACACCCTCGGGAGCTGGGCCTGGCTGCCAGGATCCACTCTCACAAGGCACATTGCAAAGCCCCCATCAGAATTTAGTACTTTATAGGAAATTCCTGAGCCTGAAGCATGTTGTAGGTCAGAACTGTCCAGCTTTTAAAATTGAGAGCCTAGTTTTATTTAAAAATAATTAAGAAAAAAGTAGGCAGTACCCAACGGTTTCTCATAGATTCTTCAACCAGTTATTTTAAAGCCTTCCACAGCAGCACTTGGGACTTGTCCAACTCTCAGTCTTTTTATAGACTCCCTGACTGGATTGATGAAATTCAGGGAGCCACTGCCATAGAAAGCAACCTCTTACCATAACATTGTTACTTCAAAATCCTGAACATATGATCAGTAATACAGAGTAATCATAACTGGGAGAAAACATTAATATGAAGTATGTGAAATCTCTATGGTATTAATTGGGGGAAAAACAAGTGATTCAACTAAACACTTGGGTCTTTAGATCTAATGGATGGCAAATCTCTGAAGATGAAAATCCTTAAATGTTCTTGGAGACAAAAAAATACAAACAGTTCTAGAGAACCTCCAGACAAAACCTTCGAGACAGAAAAAGATGCAAACCACTTTTTTTTAAATTATCATCATCTTAACACTAAGATAACATTCCCACATTACCATAACAAAGTCATTAAGTATTATTAATACAAAATTAACCAAACTGTAGAAGCAGCTGCTATATCTATTGCTAATAAGGTAAGTTTGTGTGAGATGTAAATTAATGCAGCTGCTGGCAGTTTGCAGTCAGGCTGGCCAGGCTGATGTAAGCCTAGGGAAAGCCCAGAATTTTATTGTTATTACTTTCAAGCTTTCTCACCTTTGATATTTTCTCATCATCTCATTAGCATGACTAAAGCCAAGTTCTAAACATTCTATCCAGGCTTACAAACTTTTATTTCATGTTCTGCCAAGCTCCTACCTACCGTTTTCTGTCAGCAGGCAGTATATTATTAAATTAAGATTGAATGTGATAGAGTTGTTTTGTCTGGGGTCCATCGCCAAATTACTGAGTCAACTATATCAGAGAACTTATCGGACCAGTATTTGGAGGAGCAGAAGCTTTTGCACTGGCAGAGACCTGATGAGGTTTGTACATTAACTGAAGACCCTTCCAGCCCACCTAACTGTCCAATTCTGTGTTCCTGAGATGGTTGGTACTGAGCCATCTACTTATCTGTAGGAAATGGGTGATTGGCATGATGACAGATGGGTATATATATACCACTGGAGACGCAACAATTCCAGGAAATACACCAGCCCTGGCTGCTGAAGATTTTTCAGAAATAACTGCACAGTTCAAAGAATTCTTGCCAGACTCATTAATTCATTTCATAGACAAGTACCCCTATTTCAAACCTTTGGAAAAATGCATCCACCAAGCAGTACGTTTTCTGACTAATAAGCTGTTCATAGGTAAAAAAATTACACTGTACTAAAAGATAATCAAAAAATATAATAATAATTTTAAAAGATAATTGCAGCCAATATATACTCCACTTTGAGTACTAATGAAATAATCCCCCCCCAAGTGGGAGTGTTCTTGTTTCTATTCAACTAGCTAAATTTGTGTTAGAAAAAGCTGACATGAAAATACCAGTAGCAAGAAAGATAAAAAAAAAAAAAAACCAGGAGACTGCCCTTACCAGTGTTCAGACTCTTAAAAGATAAAAAACCCGAAAATGTAGTAAAGTATAAGGGCATGGAAGAGAGTGGGCCAACAGACATTCCTAACCAAGCGAGTCTGGTTCCATGGGCACAGGAGGCACATCCAGCAGAACAAGCATGCAGACTGAGGAGCTTCTGAAGGTGATACGAAGCACTTCCAGAATTAATTTTCCTTCCCCATTTACACGTTTTTGTAACTCTGTAAAGAGGGTAAAATACTGCATGAATTGAATACCTGGGAATGTGCTGAAGTTATGAAACAGTCCCACAAAAAAGGGAAAATGCCAGTACTGTGTCGTGCTCAGTGCTCCCTGGGCACGTAGGTGTTAAACTGAACAGCCCTGGCTGCTCCTGCCCACAGAAACTGCAGAGACTTGTGCACCTACCCCCACAAACTCCCACTGGCCATTATTAATCACCAGCAACCATTCAGTCAGAGGAAGACCTCTTATAGATTGTTAACTCTACATGATTTTCAGAGTACTATGTTTGCTCTGGAGGAGCTCGGTAAGCAGGGAAACACAGAGTGCATCTCTCGCGAAGGAGTTGCAGAGTTGTGTGCCTGAGCTCCCTGCAGACAAGAACAATGTGAAACCCCTGACAAGCCAGGCAGGCAGCTCTGGCTCAGCAGATAGCAGGGACATGAACCGAAGGGGCAAAGACATCTCACGATTCCACAGCCATTCATGTCCTAGGGAGATTTCAGAGAGCTCTCTTGTCATGTTTTAAGCCATGGCTGCATTTCTGTTTGTCAGAGTGCATTTGCTAGTTGCACTGCTGAGTTGTTATATGCAAGTCAGCCTACAGCAGTTTCCAGTAATGGCATCTTATGCAATTTCTGACCTACTTTAACACATTGGGGCACTTGGAAACACGAGATCCACTGCAGCAGCTTTCTGCTTGACAGTGTTACACTGCAGCAGGAAGCAAGTCTTTAGACAAGCACAAGGATCCAAAAAAACCCAGGTGACAAACAGACATTAATTTTCAAGGTATTTTTCAAACCATTAGGAGCATCCAGATCAATCATCATACCTATTATTTTCAGCTACAGTTCACATTATTTCAAAAAGATCAAATGCTCAAAAATCAGTAACTGTTACATATGCACTGACCTGTGTGCTCTTTCTCAGCCTGTCTAGGCTGCAGTTTCCCGAAGAACACCTCAGGGAGGGTTTGTGTGTGATGGGTGAGCAAACACAACAGGCTTTAGCAATACAGAGATCTTTTCTTTTGTCCCCCCGCCAGATTTTGTAGAAGGAAGCTGTCTTCTACACATCCTCCTGCACTCCAGCAATAAATGAAAGGTCTTTGAGAACTAAAGGTCTTACCAGAGGATCTTTGATACTCTTATTAAGTACACTACCAAATGTGAACAGCTGGAGACTAAACACTACTAAAGGAAAGACAGCAAATAGAATTATTTCTTCTACTAATCAGAACTAAGATTGGAAGAGAAATGGTAAGAAAAAATTGGAATTACTATCCCTTCCTTCTCCCATGTGAGAAACAGGACTCTGGACACATTCCACTGTGTGGAAATTTCAAATTTGCAATCCGATTAAGGCGTCTGACCAGTTACTTGAGTGGGCCTGCAGACACTTGTCACTGCAAACGATGTTAAAGTTCAAGATCTACAGAGCACTGCCGATCTTCAGACCAGTGCTGGAAAGGTTGCTTTGTTTTGTTGTCTCCTTTTGCCCTCCCCAGGTTCTGTTATTAAGGAAAGGTTCAAGCAAGGCTGAAGCAAACACAGTACAGGCCATCGTGACTTCTCCCATGCAGACAAAACAGTGAAGTTCAAATGATATCCAGTATTATTCACCAACAGCTGTTTTACCTTGTTTCTTTAATATATACTTATCACTCTTGCCTGCCGTTTCAGTATAATTTGTACCTTACTACTATATTGCCCAAATGATCCTTCTTTTACTATTTCCCTGCAATGGTTTGGTTTTAGGTGAGGTAAACCCTCAAAACTACAAGCATTTTGGTACACTCTTGGCTTGGGGTCATTACTTCTCTGTCAAATTGAAGGGGTTTTATGTAATGAAGGTTGCTATTCACTGAGTTCTGGTTTTGTGTCCTTTAAGATAACCAATAAAATTAAGAGATGTTTCAGGCTTCACATGTACGTTAATGCATCACCTTGAACCACAGTGCAAACTCTTCTAAGCCCATCAGCTTAGAA
Source organism: Cephalopterus ornatus (assembly GCA_013396775.1). Classification (NCBI taxonomy): domain Eukaryota; kingdom Metazoa; phylum Chordata; class Aves; order Passeriformes; family Cotingidae; genus Cephalopterus; species Cephalopterus ornatus. Next base: position 235,790 of record VZRE01005724.1, on the reverse strand, counting down.
ACAAAAAGCTTCCTATATCCAACAAGGAAGTTACTATACAATTCACTGAAGCATTACATGCCTTCCCTGTCCTGTGCCTGACACCCCCCAACTCCTAACCAGTCCATGGTATATCCTCCTTAACAGCTGTTGCGTTACCTTTGGGGAAAAAAATCTCCTCAATCCACAAGCATATGGAGCTATCGATCCAGACTGACCGAACTACCTATAGGAACATTTCCCCTCTTTCAGAACTTACATCCTCCTGCCACACAACCTCCTTTCTCTTCCATAGCACAAGAGCTGTCAGCCTGGAGATGAGACTGCACCACAATGAACCTGCAAGGCAACTCCTCCAGCTCAAGCTGAACGGCTGCCTCAGGACACAGCACTTGCTCTCGGCAGGCAGCGGGTATCCATGGATCAGCCACTGGAAAGACAGATAGAAGATGTCAACTAAGACTTCAAACCACCTGGAGATATTTTTCTGAATCCAGCTTTGGTTTTTCAGAGGTAGATTTATTTTCTCTTGTTTTCTTACGAAGTCAAGATTCAGACTCAGATCAAGAATCCCATTTCACCTTCTTTAGCAGCTGAACTTCTCTGTGCTCTATTGGCTCACTGTGCTGGGCTTCAGTCACTTGGAACGCTGAGAGTGGGTGTGGGACCACAGGAAAAGTCTCAGAAACTTTACACCTGTGGTTATAGCTGGCCTTAGGAGAACAGCTCCATGAATTATTGAGCAGTTCACCCAAAGATTTAGTAGGGGAACAAAAGGACAAGACCATGAGCTGTTACTATACGTGCCACCTCAAAAGAAGGCAGAGAAACTGCAGTTTTTCTTAAGAGCACATTAAGACTTGTAATCTTATCTGTGGATTTGTTTTAAACTAACATTTAAATCAACTGGTCTGAAATTTACCACCACTTACAAGTAATGCTTAAATTAAGCAAATGCTCAACACAAATGTAGAGAGGAACTTACAGGATTACAGATGCTAATTATATCCTAATCTCTCTCAAACATTAAAAGGCAAAAGAAGTAAAAAACAAAAAAGTCAAGAGTTAAGCAAAAACAACTACTTACACTAAAACTCGCCCAAGCTCTGTTACATTATGCTTTTTCTAATTCACAAGAACATTTAAAGTGTTCAGACAACTTCGTACTAAGTAAAAGCCATGAAAATATTTATAGTGTTAAGTAAGTGCATCTGTTCCTTTCATAATTAGGAGTGAAGTGGCAGTTTCTGAAGTCAGAATCTGCAGCCACAGCAGGTTTAAGAGAGACCTTGTTAGGGACAATAAACCCTGGAGGAGTTATCACTGTAGGGGCTCTCTTGTGCCAGGAAAACAGAAATAGCAGTAATATGTTCACAAGTCACATAACATTTGAGTGCTGGAAGGACACATTTTTATTCTGTACAATGTAAAGCAGATTCAGAAGATGACAGTCCTCTCTAACACATAATATACCATAGATAAGTGTACTCTGTAAAATTAAATATGGACTTATTGTTTCAAATACATTGATATCCATCAGCTCTTTTAAGGAATTGCTACCAAATCCAGATTAACTCCCTTCAGGTAATGCACAATCGAACTGGGGCACTGCTTCCACAGCTCCACGCAATACTCACAGTTCAGAGCTGCACCACACAAGATTTAAGTACAGGTTAGTGAAAAAAACTTTGAAATTTTCTTTATTGGCTTTCCTGAGGTGCTTGCCTGACATTTAAAGAGACAAAAAAAAAAAAAATCTTACTTTTAGTCATGAATTATTAGAGCTATCTGATCCATATAAACTACACAATGACATGCAAGCTTCTGATAACCCTCCTGTTACACTGATTCTACATTAAGAATCAGTGACAAATTTAACAGACTGAAGTCATGTTATTGCAGTTTAACCAGCTTAGCTTTTCTCTGATTTTCTTCCCTCCCATTTAGGCAGGAAGAAAAACTGTAGGAAGGATCCTACAGAGGAACTCACTCTGATCTTTAGTATTAAAATGCTCTTCTAACAAGATGATGACAGTTTACATGTTTTAACTAAAGGGCAACTACATTCAAGTAAAGCTTCCAACACAGAAGGGATATGCTTCAATAGGAAGCTGGAAGAAAACCCCATGTGTTCTGTTATTGTTGGCTAAAGAAGTAAATATCAAACCAGAAAAACAACTCAATATTGATGTAGAGGGTGGGCTGAACTAAATGAAATTATTATATTCCCCCAGTATGCATAGGTAGAACACACAGTCATCTCAGGCCCTTTCCGAATTTGCAACAGCTTGTAGCAAAGGGAGACCAGAGTTCTGCTCCCTGTAGGTGAAGTTTCTTCTCCTCTCACCAGGCAGAGCTGGATCTGACCTACAGGCAAAACTGCACAGTTGTTTCTGAACACATCTATGCCTTGAACATTTTATTAACACAATGAAAAAAAACCTATCTCAATTAAAGGGTTTTCATGGTAGATGATGTTAACAGAATGATTTTTTCTATAAAAGCACTAGTTTTCAGGTATACTGACTACGAACATTAAACAAATTCATTAAAAAGCTTCAGTAATTTGACAATAGACTTAGTGTGAATGCTGATGTGTTTTAACAAAGTGGCCAACCAGCAAGATGATCCTTGTTTCACTAGCAGGGAAGACAAAGCTCTGAATAATTGCAAAAAGATAAAAATTGAAGCTTCAAGTATTCTGAGGTTTTGAAATCCATACTCAGACCTGCCCACATACTTTTAGCATCTACTATTTTCCCGGTAAACCTTAAATTATACAATTAAATCTTTTTTCATCATTACAGGAGACCCATCTCATTTTGTAAGAAGAACCAGGAGTACTCTCTGAATGCTTAAGTACGCAAAGTTCCTGTTCAGCTTCAAGTTCTATTTGACTCGTACCCTCCAAAAGTTATAATGAATAAGCTTCACAGAGAGGTAGAAAAAAATCCTGAAATAGGGCAAATCCAGGTTCAGTGCCAGGTTCCTGAGAACACTGCATTTAAAAAATTGTAGGGAACCAGCCAGCAGGGCTTGGTGCAGAGAAATATATTTTTTGAGAGGCAGGGGATTAAAAACACAAAACCCAATGCCCCCCTCCCTACTCCTGTCTTTGTTTCTATACTGATTCACAACTCCTTTCGTCTACAACTCTTCCTTTGCATTCAGATTTTCTCTCTTCTCCAGGGGAACTACTAGAGCAGACATTTCAGTACAAAGGGAAAGGCTTTTCATTACTAGTGTCCTAGAAGCAGCATCATCCCCAGCTGGAAGTAACTGCAAGTCAGGGCTGAATGTCATCTGTCCTCAAGGGATCGTCTTCTCTACTGCACAATGGATGTAAGCAAAGCCTGCAGCTGACTTTGTCTCTCAACAATCCTGTCTTCAGCCTCCCCTCTAACCCCAGGAGTGTGTTCACAGGAGGGATGGCAGGGAGAAGGTACCTCAACTGACTCGGACACCAGTGGGTTGTCAAGGTGGTATGAAAAACAGAACCTGCAACAACAGGCAATTTCACAATGTTTAAGATTAAAAGCCTTTGTTCCAGACTTGAAGACGCTAAAAGTTACCAAATAAGACAAGTAAGCATTTACCAGTATAAAAGTTAAACATTTCAGGTTTCTGGTAACAGGATAGTAAATTTAAGTCTTTAATCATAATTTAAAATGAAGTCTAATTTACTGTAAAATTCACATGAAGGAAATCAGTAATTTTATTCTATCCTAACAGTCTGTACACCTGTTTACTACCAGGTAACTGCTGCACCATTTACTTACTTGAGACACAGAAATAAACATGAGAACCAGTTCAGTTTAATTAAATAGTTTAAGACTAGTCTCATTACCTACATATGTTCCACATACTAATTTTGATAGCTGAACCCTTTCAAAAGTTTATTTCTCCCCCCTCCCCCAACTGAGAATCCTTATGTGTTTAAATTAAAAAACAAAACCCAAAAACAAACACTTGTACAGAATCTAGGGAGAACAGGAGTTTATTGAGTTTTACCTGTCTGAAAAGTGCTGGTGAAGAGTTGCCATTTCATGCTTTGTCTATATAGATAAGTCAAAAGAGAAACTGTTGCAAAAAACAAGCTCATTTGAAAATTGAGTGTTTTTCCAGAAGTTCTTACCATTCCTAAGTGAACACAAATGTGAAAAGTTTTTACAAGAAGCGAATCCTTTTGTCAGATGCAACATCTACATTTAAGTTCCCTCACAACTATTAAAATACTTCCAGGCAGTATTAATACACGGAGAAGCAATTAGTCATATCTTCAAGAAGCCAGGTATCCCAGCTCTAAAAGTGCATAATTTAAAACATTAGTAATGGAATATTTTAAAAGAACATCTCATTCAGTATTAATGCATGCCATTATTACAAAAATATCCATTGCATATTGTAGGGACAACAACTTTCTTTTGTAGACAACAAAAAAGCATGCTGAATGGTATCAGATCAGTATAAATCTATTTTTAATGAGGTTTAAGACACTGTTCAAGTCCCATTAAGAGCAGCTTCCTCCAACTGTGCACCAGTATAAACTTGCACAGCTGTTAAAAGTTTTTCACTCATGTGGCTTAGACTGGCCTCAAACTATTGTAAAGCAGGGCATTAAGACTGGATCTTGAATTTTACAAATCCTTCATTGAATTTGTTTAAATAAAATATTAAAAACCACTGTAACAATTAGGTATAAAAGCCTATTAAGTAACAAATTTAGGCCTAACTAGCAGAACATACAGGTATTTACACAAATGCGGATTTGCTGTGGTCTTTAATATTAAGAGACATCAGAATGTGGACCATGTGCTCAAAGAAACACCCCCCCACCCCCCAACACCAAAACAAACAAAAACCCTGGGGAAGAGTAGCATAAATCACATGTCAGCACAGCTGCCGAAGTTACAGCCCAATGGAATGGGTCAGCCTGGTTTAGTGTGAGCATCAGGCACAGATAAACCAGTCTGTTTGTAGGCATTTTAGCAACTTGCATTTGCAGTTACACTGCAGGTAACCCACTGCAGCTGTACAGGCTATTTCTATGAAGCAGCTGATGAAACTAATTTTCTAAATGGATGATGAAATACACACAAAGTCCAAGATGAAAGAGCGGATGAATATGTGAGACATGTTAAAATGATGCAACGAAACAAATATATAAATTAAACAGGAATGTTTAATCAAGACAATCCTTTCTTTTTCCTTTTTTTTTTTTTTCTTAAACAGAGGTTCTTCAGGAAACTTTTTAATTGGAAAATGAAAGCCTATTTCCACAATAGTGAAGCCACTTTTTTCAAGCAGCTCTGTTGTATAACTGTTACTATGACCCTAAACAATTTTAATTGTTCTCTATTGATATTTCTGAACTAAAAAGTTTTAAAATATTGTATAGATTTTATTTGTGCTCCACATATTACAAGCAATTAACAACACAAAGAAAGATTCAATTCCTCAGCTAGAACACCAAACTCTATACCAAGTATTACATGTACACAATACTTGCACAGTGACAAGCACAAGGAAGTACTAGTTGAGCACTTACTTTCAGAAATCCATACCAACTCTTAAGATCCATTTCAATTCTCCCACACCACTCAGTCTACAATTTAAGGCATCTCCACACAGCCATCCATCCACCCACCCACTCCCAGACACACAATTTACGTTGCAGGTGTTTACTCTTACAAAGAACTCACTATGTCAATCAGGTACCATTTATTATTTATCCCTCTAACTGTGTCAGCATTGAGATATGACAGTTAAACCAGTGTTAAATCAATACAATATTTACAGAGCACAGCACATTAAGCTTGAGACACTCACTTGGGGGATAAAACCACGTTTTAGAACAGGACAAGGTCACCATTATTATGTGTTTGAAAACAGCTATTTACAGGTCCCTATGACATAACTATAGTCTGTACACTGTTCCAATGGGGCAGGCAAAAGCAGGATAGGCATTTATTTTAAGGGATTTTAAACATACAATTTGGAAGCATATTATTATGCTACCCTGAACGCCATAAACCACCTTAACATTCTCCAAGGTGGTCTCATATCCTAAGAATGGCATGTCCAGCTGATACAAAACACACAACACAACATTTACTTCGTGGAGAGTATTTACTCCAGCTATTCAGACATCTGAACTTTGAAGGCAATTCGTCCCAGAAACTTGTCACGGTCATCTTCATTTTTTAAATTAGGTGAGCCCAGGATCTTACACTCAATTGCTATTTCTTCTTTGGTACTGTTGGGGTGAATTGCTAGTTGAACAGCCACTAGAGGCTGTAAATAGTGAGCCTAGTAAACAGAAAGATGGGGAAAATATTTGAGAGACCAGAGTAAGTTAGCATTCAATTAACATTTAATCCATCAGAACAGTTAAGGAAAAAAGCTAATTAAGAACCCAACTTTTCAAAGCCCAATCTGACTTGGGTAAGACACTTTTTTTTTTCCAAGTTAGTCAGGTAAACACGCTTCATACTACTTCTTAACTAATCTGTTAAAGATAATTTAGTCACACTATCTCCAGGAAGCATTTGACTTTACCCTTTTCTATTATATTAGGTCCAATTTTTCTAGAAACCTCCACTTGAAACAACCTCAGGAATTAGTGTCTTCCTTCCTATCCATTCTGTTGTCTCTTCTGCTTGTTTTGGGTTTGGTTTGGGGATGGGTGGGTGTAATTGCTATAGAACATAACTTTTCTAGCAGGGTTTTAAGTGTGATTCAATAAATGCCAAAAAACCAGCCTCCCTCCTACCCTATGCCATTGTTGTTTGTTCAGCAAGAAACCATTCCAAAAGGTGTTCTCTGTTGGACAGCTTTACACAGAAACCTTTCCTTGAACATCCTGCCAGTATCCTTCCTGGTCAGTCATATTTGGTGGAACAATTACAACTAGTGACTTTGCTCCCTTATAATAAAAATTAAAATTTAACAATGAAAGCAGAACCATTTCTTTTTTTTTTGTCAACCCAATATTATATCTCACATCCAATTCCATTACTCTTGTAAAGTGCTTATGAATTAAATAAGAGCTTATTTATTATACATTGTTAAGGCAGCATTTCATCCAATGTTCATAAAGTACTTCCATAATTTATTAATATTTTTAGGTCAATACTGCTGACTGCTGAATAAGCAAAATTATTTATTTTCTTGGTAAGAATTCACAAGTAATGGACTAAATACAACACTACAGTATTATACAAGCATAAGCCTTGAATTTTAAATGAACAAAATCTTTTGTTAAGATTTCCCCCCCTCATAAATTTAAAGGGCTCCTTAATACATTTCTGTTGGTTTTAGGCATCTTCTCTGCCAGAGAAAACACTACAGAATACTCAGTCTCCTTTGCAAAAAGTGATGTCATGGAAGGGGATGTGCTAAAATCTTTAATGCGAAGTACTAGTAAGAAGTAGACTGAAGTAACTGCTTTCACCGGATACTACATCAGAAATTTTCCTGTGCTCCAATAAACTTCAGACTGGGAGGGGAAATGCAGCAAGGCAAGGTACCCTCAAAACTTTCCAGCTGTAGGGGTGATACCACACTTGAAGTACTGAATTTTCTAAAAATCAGAACTGAAATTCCCATGTTTCCTCAAGGAGAGGAGTCTTGTCACCACCAAGATTTTTTTAATAAGTACACAAATTTCTATAACGTTCTGAAAACAGATGTACTTTTACTCAATAAAAATTTGGGGGAGGAGGAAAGAGGGTCAGCATTCTCATTAACTATGTCAGATCACCTAAAAAAGGGAACATTCTCTCAGGTCAGGGAGTTTGGCTCCTTGTACTGAGCAGCAAAAGACAAATAACCATCCTTGACCACAAAATAGCAGATACTAGTATTTTTATGGCTCCTACCTTAGCACAAGGGCAGCAAGTTTAGTAGAATCCTCTTTAACTCCTTTACAGAATAATGTAATTTAACAGTTCCACACTGATATAAAAATTTGTTTGCATAGCTGAGAAATCAATCCAGACTTTTGAGACCTAGTCAGATACTTAAAATTCTCACAGCTCTTCCTACTGCCTCTTCTTTTTCTCAGAATACTAATCTTATGAGATCTGAGCCTCACGTAAACAAGAATCCCTAAAACCATAGCCCCCATGCCACACGTTAAGTGTTCTTCAGTTAGATAAATGAAATTTATGTCAGAGTACAAAGACCAAGCAAACAAAACCAGAGATGATTATTAATAATAAGAACAATAGTTAAAAAATCTCCATCTGCTACCTTGAAGTCCTTAATAAAACAGAGCAAATAGAAAACATGATTGTAGAGACACGAGGAAAGATAATCGGCAATACCATAAGGAACTATAAACTTAATATCCTATACATAACCCCCAAGGATTAACTATTAGAAAGTGTATTGCAATACAAAAATTCAGTTTACTTTTCCTGCCTTTCCTTGCATTCAAAAAGTTTCCAAAAGATATCAGTGACCAAAAAAGAGCAGACGCTCTCAGTACTGATGCTATACAGCCACTTCTTCAGTAGGACAATGCCCAGTTTATTTCCTGGTGTCTCATAAAGCATCTCTAATCTCAAATACTCCTTATCAGTACCTTGTTACAAAGTTCAAACTTCAGAATCAATCTGATATTGGTAACTGTAAATGCAAACAGAACCAAAACATTTACCAGATGAAGACCATCATTAAGGCAGACTTACATGCAAGCTTTTCCCATAGTATGGAAAGTACATCAAGTCTATCAGGCCATGAGGAGGAAAGTAATTTATAGCAACCATGCCTTCATCCTGTAATTGGAGACAGCAACAAAATCAAAAGTTTACATCTGCTTGCATAGAAGTGAACACAAAATTAGAATTATAACCCAATGATAAAGCGCAAGATACCTAAAAAAAAGGCAACTGACCTACAAACTCATAGAATAACTTTTAAAACAGATTTTTGGCAAATAGTTACATGCTGCACACATCTGCTACAGTAAGGATTAACAGTACTATTTAAATTAGCAATCAAGACAGCTTGCCTTCATGCTTTTCTTATGAGTCAAAGAACTGGAGAAGGGAGAAGAGGACATTCATTGTAAACGAATAATTTAACAATCAAAAATCACCCATATATAACTAAAATCCCAAGTATCCACAAGAAAGCCTGTATGCTTCCTTCAAATATAGGCCACCGAAAACGAAACCCAAGTTTAAAATAGTGATGTTACTAGAGCTCTTTGCGTCATCACCACCTCAGAGGAACAAAGTATACATATACACGCCTTCTCACTCAACTGTCCCCTACAATCCCAAAACTGGGGATAAGAAGCAGCCACATACGAAATTGCTGCCTAATTTCTGACTAAGGAGTCGCTCAATCTGTAAGATGTACCAAGTATGTGGATGTGACTGAGCAGTCCAGACACAGACACCTCTCCCTACACACTGTATTCTTGAGGATGTCAAACCACTAGGAAATACCCACATCTAACGTGACTTTCTGTAATAAGATAAATATATTACCATAGTCAAGGGAAATGCCATTAAAACAATCCCTCCCCCAATACTAAATGTATCTTCAGACCATCACTGCTTGTTCAGTGTAATACACAAGTTCAAAGTATATCAGCAACTGGCATTTCTTTTCCTATACTACCACATACAACAGCTGTGATTTTAAACAGTTACTCTACAAAGTTCAGAAGACAACCGCAGTAAGATCAAAAAACAGTAAACAACAAACCACAGCTTAAGATTACCTTCTTCTGACCTCCTCAAAAGAACACACAATATGTTTTTTAGGATACGGCCACATTCCTGTTCCTTTGCAGTCTAAATTATTGCAATTCTTCAATATATGTTTATTAAGTATTTTGAACCTTGAGCTAGCAAATATAATTACTAAGCAGAAATGGGTTGCTTTTCGCCATTATATTTTATTTAAAGCTCATACAGCTGAAAATACTCATTTTTCAAATATATTTCTGAAATAACGGTTAAATAATCGGAATAACATAGGGAAGATAAATAGTGCTTTCTGGAGCAGCTAAACACAAGGCATGCATGCAGTCAGAACTACAGAGGCATTAGGCTACCAGTGCAACAGCAGAGGGGTTCTGGGACATGCAGCTGCCTGCCTCATGCAACTGCTGTGGGGTTTGGGATTTTAATAATTAATTCTAATTAATATCCCTACACAGTTAAATAAAAACAAACCAAAAAACACCCAAACAAGCTGTCTTTGCTGAGGAACTCCAAGAATTAATCCACTAGCGAGTGTCACTTTATCTGCTTACCATTTAGTTTCCTCAAAGAGTTGCTGACAGTCAGCAAATCTAAAATCAGAACATTTAGCTGGACACATGGACTTCTACCTCACTAACTTGGTCTTTATTAAAACTGTGTCTTAGAAAGAATAATTTTCCAGATATTAAAACAATATACAAAGACCCAAGGAAAGAACTTGGGCAGGAATAGTCTATAATCACTTCAGAAGAAGAAATGGTATCACTGCACAAGATAAAGAGCAGCATGAATTAATGGAAACTGTAAACCAACTAAGATTTATGTCACAAAAAGCAAGTTAACTCAGATTCTGACTATGATGACAGGAGCAAGTCACGCAGTGTCGTCCATACGACCATTCTTCATTCTGGTACACTAGAAAATGATACCTAATACAAAGTCAAGATGGTCACTAAACAGAAGAAATGGAAGTATTTTGGAATTAAGGCTTTTTTTTTTCTTTTGTTAAAAAATCTCCCATCAGATCTACCAGTTTTCAGTACAGGTAATTTTAACTTGAATACTGCTAGAAGATGTTCCAGTGCATGTGAAACCGCACATCTCCAGCCCCAAATGAAAGATCTAAAATGCTGATCTTCAAACTTCTTGGAAACACCATCTTGTGGTTGTTTCGCTTTGTGGAGATCACCAAGGCTACAGCAGATCAGTTCCTCCAGGGTGCAGAAGCAAGAGCCAGCTGTAATTAGTGCCTGATACTGTGAACAGAATCTACAGAAAATACAGTGATGATGGACACCGCTATGAGGGCAGAGGGGGAAGCATCCCCAACTGTCAGTGTGCTGACCGAAATCACAGATCTACCTTTTTAGATTTTTCCATTTAAAGAAAAAAGTACAGGGAGAAGAAAGAGGAATTGCCTTACAGGAGAATGCCTGAAGAACATAAATTTCACACTGAAAAACTTAAATGATGTTTCAGGTGACAAAGACTGGCAGGATTTGCAGAGAGAATCTATCAACCTCAGTCAGATGGTGTTAAGTCCAGGCAGCCACTTGCCCAAATTGCTCTCAACGTATGTAAAAGTGATGCAGAGGAAGTTCCACCTGACCATGAGGAAGAAGTCTGTTATTGTGCAGTGACCGAGCACTGAAGAGGCTGCCCAGAGAGGTGGTGGAGTCGCCCTCACTGGAGGTATTCCAGAACTGTCTGGACCCAACCCTGTGCTGTGTGCTCTAGGATGACCCTGCTCAGCTCATCAGAGAACTTCTAACTATATTCTACCTTTATTAAATAAATTCCATAAGTAATCTGTACGTACAGAAAGAGGATGCAAAAAAATGATATAATTTATTTCAATGTCTCTCAAAGGGTAATAAACAAAATAGCAAAAAAGCCCACCATTATCAACCAAGTTGTTATCAAACTTAATCTTTTGCTACTGAAAACAGCTAAGAGGATAGAAAAAGGTTCATCTGTAATTTGCTTACTACAGCTTTTATCACTGCCTCATAGAGCATCCATACAAGAAAGCTAAGGAAATAGAATCATCACAAAATAGGATTACCATCAGTCTTTTATAAATAATTTATAAATAAAACCATGAGCTCTCAACACACCACAAGGCATTTCAGGTGGAAAAGAAGATGATTGTCCTGGACCCTATTCAGTGTTTTCAATAAGGACTTGTGAGATGTAAAACCAAGTTCACTCACTGATGGGACCAGGCTGTAAGTAGTGCAAAACACTTCAGAGGACTCAATCCCTTTAAAATGATGATAAAAATTACAGAGCAGGGGCCAAAAATAGTAATATGAAATTCAACTACAAGAACTCACATCTACAAATACAGACTGGGAAATAACCAAAAGAAAGATCTAAGTATTAGAATTATTAAAATAAAGACTCCTTGTGTTACAAACAGCAAATTCACCTTGAGACACATTATTATTTCCAATGTGATCACAAAGGGAGAATCTGTGCCATTAACAACAGCTCAGCTAGAGGCCAACCTCTGTCCAGTTTGGGATATTACACTATGAAAAAACGATAAACTAGACAAGTCAAAGAAGAAAGAGACTACTAGAAGGAGCTCAATTGCTTTATTCTAAAAAAACCAAATAATTCCTTCAAGAGAACAATGGCTTTTTTGAGAATGGAAGCAAAGAAATCAGTCTCAAATAAGAAAAGGAGTCACCTTTGCCTACAATGGACTGTTAGAGAGAGATCAAAACTTTCAAAGACTCCACAAAAATCAAGTATTAAAATCTATGCCTACCACAGTTACTTAGGAAGAAGGCAGAAACCTTACAAGTATTTGTCTCATTAAGTGATGACGTTTCCCAGCCTACATTTTTATCAGTCACCTCAAGCCAAAAGCCAGGACTCCGCCCTTTGCTCAAGCTACAAACTTACCAAGGGTTTCACTGCTCCCCAAGCAGTCTAGGAAAAATATCCATAAGTCAAAGTAATTATTATAATTGCCATAAAACATTCTGTATAAATCCATTGGTACATAACAAATATGCATAATTAGCTATTATTGTAAGTAGTTTATACTCGATTTGAAGGCAACTTTTACTTGAGCGGTTACATTAGTTTCCACACACAGTGTCTTACCCATCATTTATAAAACTGTCTAAGGTGCACTTGCAGCATGGAGAAAAAATAAAAATACAGGTTATGAAATGAGAAAACAAAATATAACTCACAATAAATAAATAAGACCACAAATAACATGTATGTATTTTCCACAACTCTACAGCAAGACAGGTAGCTCAAACACATCTAAAGATGAAAGAACAACAACTGAAAAATATATTTAAAAGTACACTGAAGAAATTAAAGACACTAAAACTAAATTAGACATCCAGTAAGATGAAAAACAAACAAAAATACAAAGTCTCTAACAAGAAGGAAAGAGGGTGAAATGAATTACTTCACTATTCATCCTACTCTTACGGAAAATTAACTTCACACTTATTTCTTACATTCAGGACTGACCTTAGGTGTACACTGTATACGTGGTTCTCCTTCGGGCTTTAATCCAATTATCTAAAGGAGAGAAAGTTACAATATTTACAGACCTTTTCCCCCCTTTCAATTTTACAGCCTGAATTTGACTTTTTACCTCACTAACTGACAGAGTTCATACAGGGAGTAAATCTATTCAGTGTCATTTTTACCTGAACACAATTTTAAACTAGGACAAAGATTTAAAGTATTGTTAAGTTAAAAAGTTTAGTCAAATTAACTCAAATAGTTGCAGTAGCCACAGAAAAGCCTGTTTTCTTATTTTACATTCAGCATGCAGCATTAATGGCTCAAACCAATTAGCAAGTCCAGTAACGTGTAATATCACTGAAAAGTCAAATATTTAGTGAAGTTTTCATCACCTTTCACAGTTTAGGAGTTACAGAATGCATTACATCCTAGTTAGATTTCTGCACCACACATATGAAGTAAAACACACTCTACTTGCAGAGTGGTCTAGAATCCATTTCATAGAACAGTAAGCAAAAGCAAAAAGCAAATTACTTCTTAAAAACAGGGGATTCAGATATTTTGATACAAGTAGTCAAAGCCAATACTTAGAAGTATTAGAATGCTCAAAAAGCTCGCTTCGCTCTATTCTCTGAAAACATGAATTGCCAGACCTTTCAGCAAATTACACTATTCTAGAAATGCAAATATCTCAAGTAGCAAACTAAACGCGTATTTCAGTCCTTTCTACAGTCCTTTTTCATACAGCAGTGGTTGGGAGAACTTATGCTAAGAATTAAAAAAGAAGCAGGCACTTACTCTGTTCATTTTCACAAGCACACAGGGAGTTCCTTTGGAATACCCAAAATTTGTATCTTCCTTTCCAGAGCACTGTCCCAGATCGGAGAGGTTGAATCGACAGGCCTTTTTAACAGCAGCATCATTCTGCTCAAAAATCTTTCCTGGTGTACAGTCTATGTTTTGAGACTGCTTTGAATCATTGTATGCTATGAAACAGAAACAGCTTGTAAGTCAATGGCAGAAAACAAATAAGCAGCCAAAGCTTGCTGATGCCTATATAAGTATATAATTTATAGTTCTCTCAAAGAACTATTTTCAGAGCACTCTGTCTCTTACATCCATCTTAAACACTTTTTCAAAATCTATCAAGAAGTGGCACTGCACTTGAATGAAAGAATAAAAAGAGTATTAAAAAAGAAGTAATACTTTACTGCTTTTCAAATTTTAACAATAATCACAACTTCATTAACCCCCGTACATAAACTTACTACATGTTCTAAACTAATAACGTATTAAAATATAACCAATCCAGTTTTTACCTGGAAACTGAACCAGTTTTCCCTTTGCACACGTTTCTTTTACAAATGCACAGGAAAACTTCCAGTACTTCAATAAGTAATATTAAATGGCCTCTACATTTACATCAGGTGGTATAATTCGTTTTATACTAAGATCCCAAATTGTTTCTTGCTTTGTGTTTTGCAAGTACACAGATCACACTGTCACACATGCTAATCTATTTAAGATTTTCTGTGGGGTTTTCCCCTCCCTTACACTCTACCCTCCAGCTAACAAAGTAAAATGGAGAAAGGGAAAGTTCATCCTCGATGCAAGACCCACAAAACTGCAGGAGAGGCAGATAATCATGACACGCAGCATTCCTCCCAGGAGCCTTGGCTGAGCTCTGAAAGAAAATCCCACTCATAGGAGCTTTTAGTAGGCACCAAAACTATGAATGTGGAGAGATTCAAGAATACCTTGCGTAGCTAACAAAGCAACTCATGCACACAGCACCTTCTCAGTTTTGATTTACAACTTTTAAGGGGTTAAACTTAATAATATTTCAATTGATTATATTCAATTGTATATTATTAGAGTAAGTGTACATGCAGGCACATACATAAAATAACGTATGACAAACTAATGATTTTGCCATCCTTCAGTCTTGCCCATGTTACCTTTTCTCCATGTTCTAAATTCAGTATTTTAATATTTCTGCTCCTAAATACTATGTATTGGGGTGAAAATTAATAAATTGCAATTAATTTAAGCTTTGTCTCAAGACAAAGATTCCTGAATTGCTTGGGGAGTTAGAAGTAACTTACATTCAAGGAAACTTTTAAGTGTAGTCACATATTCCAAATATGACTGGCTGTCACTCTTGTTAAAGTAAAATTCCAATGCAGTGTCTGGCTTTGGTGAAATCATAAGTCCTTAAAAAGAAAAAGTGCAAGTTAGGAACTAAACAACTCTTTCCTACACCACTCCAACTTATTCAATATACCCATAAATTGGAGAATGTCTATCTGTAGAGAAACATCAACGTTACCCCCATATTCCACAGTACTGGAAGGTAGTTTGTGTTTGAAGCCAGTTATCAAAATCAACATTACATTAATTAACACTTAAATTCAACCCAGTGCATAGCTGCAATTCACAAAGCAACCCCAAGTGATTAAGAAAAGCAAAATTAGCAGCTTAATCAGTTTCAATCAAAGATTTTTACCAATTCACTTCCCATTTTCCATACTCAGCAAATTGAACTTAAAAAATAATTGAAAAAATACTCAAAACCACACCCAGAAAACCTTCAGTTCAAGCAATGGTTCAAAGGTTTAGGCAGTATAGAGTGAAGCTATGATTGCATTTTTCTCATAGAAACTCAGACAAAAAAACATTTAAAAAATCTTGCTTATGCATAAAGATGGCTTGAAAGTCACCCCAGTCAAATCAGACAAGCCAAGGTAGTTTCTATTCTTCTCCTCCATGTCCTCCAACAGAAAGTTTAGGCACCATCTGTCTCATGGAGAACACAAGACTCTTTATGAAGCCACGGGCCCGTGTCCCTGGAGAGGTGCACGGCTCAGCCAGCCCCAGGAACCAGGAATGCTCCACAGCTGCCTCCCAGGCCCTGCAGCACCCACGCTCCCAGTGGGACTGTGGCTCCACTCGGCCCTTGGCTCTGGGTACCGCAGCAGGACGCCCCCAGGCAGGGAGCCAGGGCTGGCAGCACGGACACGGATTACTGAGGGCCGGAGGCCGGCTCTGGCTGACATGGAGTGTGGGCCCTCGACAGAGCTCAACCGTCCTTCTTCCCAGCACATGGGCCAAGAAAGGTGCAGAGTTAAATCTTAGGGATTTTTCTGTAGCAGGTGAAAGCAAAAAACACACTCTCTGCTAATATCCAGCCTTTCCATTAGTTGTCACTGACAGAGATACCCAAGGCTTCTATTATTCATCACAGCTTCAGCAGCAGATGAAATAGCACCACACCACCAGACACTGCAGAAGAGTTCAAAATCTGTTCAAAAAACGGTGTATGACTGATTGCTTTATTCACAGCACCTTAAGGTAATTTTTATTTAATATAAATAATTAGCACAGATAAAAACCCAGCAGCTGTGATTAACAGGTGAGTGTCCATGCATCTGTCTCTTCAAGTATAGCTGGAAGCTGACACTGCAGCCCCACAAAAAAACCAACCAACCAAAAAACACCAAAAACACAAAACCTCAAAACCCTAACCTATATTTTATCAGATTAACTCTTTCCTAAGTTAGAATATTAAAATGGTTTGATCAAAGTCAAATTTGGCATAAACACTGAAGATGATAGGACTAAAGTGGGAAGATAAAGATGGAAAACGTGTCTTAATGTTGGATTTTTAACACGTTATACTGTAGTTAATCAATCACAGTAAGGTTTTTGAAAGCATATCAAAAGTGCAGCTCTAAGGCTTCACCTATAGAAATGACCAAGCTTCTCAAATGAAGGCAGAATTTACTTACGAATACTTTCAACTGGTAAATAATAAAGGTATATACTAAACATTTATCACAGAAAAACATCTTTCAGATTTAAAAAAAACCCCAGATTTAATTTAATGCTTTTTTACTCTAGCTCTTTTACAGGATTCCCAATAAACTATAGATCCTCTTTTCTGCAATAACAGCAACTAAATTATTTCCATGGAAGCCACAACCAAATGCCTCAATGACTGACAGTCCATGTAAACCTGCAAATACTATTTTAACTGCAGATTACTTTGTACCATTACATTTTCTGGCCTTCACACTGACCTGGGATTCAACAAAATACAAGATAATTATTAGCAGGGCTGAAAAAGCACTGAAGGGGTTTTATACACCAAGGGCTTTTGGGGGATAGGAGATTATTCCGTTTGAAAAACACATAGATAATAATAATGACAAAATAATTCAACTAGTCATCAGTGAATGGAACAATAATTTGAAGAGATTTATTGCTTCAGTGGAACTTCAGAAACATCTTAAGAGGAAGGGACTACTTGAATTCCAGTGGATCACAGTCTGCCTAAATACTATGGTGTAAATTCTACACAAAAAGCTACTTGAAGGACTGATGCATAGACTATGAGAGATGCAGTATTTGGGCTCTTCTAAAGGAACAGAATTAACAGCCTCAGCACAGGATCACATCTAGGATTGTAAGAGAGATTATATTATATTACAATTCCAAGAGGGATTTAAAAAAAATCAACTGGATTTGATTTATACTATTATATCCCAGTGTACAAAGCAAGTCAAATATCAATTATCAAATAAATCAATTGTGAGATTTCCAAGTATTTTTAACAAGAGTAAAACCATTGACCTACGCCATCCAGGTTTTGTGTGTAGAATTTGTTTTTATAATTTAAAGTTTTACAGCCCGGAACATTACATGTTTCACTGCAAGTGAAAAACGACAGAGTTAAAGAGAAACACTGAAACAGAAACAAGCAATTTTATTAACTTTTATGTATGAGTTACTAAAGGCATGGTTAATAAAAAGATTAATTCAGAAATGTTATAGGAGCTCTTAAATTAAAAACTAATTGTGGCATACATAATTTTTTAAACAAACATCCGCTATGACTTATTTCAAAGTCAGGGAAAATAACCTGCATTGCAAGAGAGAAATGTCACTCCAGTCCAGCATTAAGTCACAGTTCCCCACAGCTGCATCCACTACTAAGGTTCTGACTTCCACAATGGAAAAGAGGAGAAATGGTCAACTGAGCCACCTTCTTTTTTTCCTTTTGTTAGTTTTTTCTTTTTTTTTTTTTTAATTATTCTTTGCAGCATCTATCCCATTCTTAGCTTGAAAAAACAACGCAAATCCTCAAAATCCCTTACAAGACAACACTTGTAAGGCCAGAATACTACACCAAACAAATTCTGTTCAGAATCCAGGGAAGTTTATTACATTGGTCCAGCTGCAACTTGCTCACACAAAGATTACTGTATCATCTTAAGTGTGGATGCGGCTAGAACATGTTTGTCAATTTTAAGAGTTTTGAGTTTAGACAAAGGGGAAAGTATTTTAAAAAATAAAGTTGTCTCACTTGCACCAAAATATTAATATCACACCATTTAGTTTTGTGTTTTAAACATAAATTTGGTTCCTAAGACAAGTTATTAGAAAAATGGAGATATCAAATGTTCAGGTGGCCAGATCATTTAAGTTGCATACACAAATCAAATACTTACACGTTCTCCAGAAACAGTAACTAGAACACACTAATCTCTTTGGTGTAGTTAAAGTATGCAGAATAATTTTTTAAATCTTTCAGAGTGAAAATTCTTAATATTTTTCCAATATGGAGATATACCAAAACAGAGCCTATGTCAGGATTTTGTGATATATTTTAACCAATCTTTGAAAAAAAAAAAGTTAAAAAATGGTGGAAGGGAAAAGGAAAAAAAAAAGACAACCACCTTATTACTCCTTCTTACTTGTGCAGGGTTTTTTCTGTCACATACAGCTCTCTGAACCAGCCAGCAGTGGGACAGAATGCGCATGTACACAAAAGCAGCAGCAGCTCCAGGAAGAAAGACACCACCTTTAGTGGCAGCTACATGTTACATGGACTTGGCTTCATCACACAACAGGACCCTCTCTCTTTAGTGGATCCCTACAGAACAGGCCAACAAGCCCTGAAATCCACAGGCATTCCATGTCAATGGAAAACTACCTAATACTGTACTAAAAACTGCGGAAAGGCCTCTGTCCCACAGTCCTTACACAGGTCACACCCACAGCACAGCCTTCCTGTACCTTCTTCAAAGTACCAAACACTAATCAAGGTGGCCTTCCATCTGATCCAAGAGAACTGGTTTATGGTACCTTTGAAGCAGTTTGATTAAATTATAATCCCACTTCTCCAACAGCATGTTCTCTGAATTTGCAGGTAAAATTGTGGTCTATACACAGTACAAATTCAACCGAAAAGAACTTAGAGGAAAACAGAGCAAAAGTTAGCACATACACACAAAAAGCTACTGACTGAATTTATGCTATAAGCATATTATCACTTGCCTCACATCAGGTTTTAGCTTTGCAACCTGCAAGTAACTGAGGAATAATCACAGTTTCCCATAAGTAGTTCATACTTCCAACAAGCTCTCAAATGCAACTTAGCTGTTAAACCTGACAGAGGTTTATGAAAAAATAAATACAGTGTTACCTGGACTAGAAATCCGGTCACGATATTTTGGTATATCGCTGCTCAGTGTCTGAAGCATAACCCACATTGTGAATGTGAAGAGTGCTGCTAGGAAGCCATAGAATACCAGATAGAACAGTAAGATCAATCCTGTAAAGAAAAAACTAAAATTACTATTTTTGTTTCATCTAATTCCATTACCTAGTTTGAAATTAAAACCACAAAATAAGCAATACAATGTTTGTACCTGTAAATATTTTCTCTAACATATATATACATAATGCGCAGTGTACAACAATGTATACAAAGAGGTTTTCTTAGTACTTTCTGATTCTTAAAACTTACAGGGCATTTTAGCATTTCTATTTTTAAGAGAGAAGCATTAAAAACTGCTCTTTGGGCTACATAGGAAAGCTGGCAAAGGTGACGAAGCAATGCATTAGAAAACAAAATGAAGTTTCACTTGCTTAATGGAATTTTAGCTTTGTATCTGGAAAGGAAGGGGTTGCCGGGAAGATGAAAGAACTGAGTGAAGACATAAAATTATTAAACTGGATCTCGACCAGGTAGGAAGCAATTGGTGCTTTAAAAACATAGTTGATATATGAGGGAACTCCACACAGAGCATTCATTCACACATAGGTCCTGTTACAAGAGACTCCTCAAGGTGAAAATGCTTTCTGCCACAGATTTTTGGAAACAAACCAAGCCTTCTATTCAGATTTATCAAGTCTTCGCCTAACACATCCACCTGCTTTACCAATCTACCTCAGGGACCCAGCAACCTCAGTGGAATTCACACAGAATGTTACCAGCTTCGACTTGTTTCATTAATCCAGTACACAATCCCAACCTAAAAGAGTGCGTGATTCTGTTTTAAGACTGAGCACCTGAGACTTAATGACACAGGCACAGACATTGTCAAAAAGAATGGGAGCTAAACAAGTATTGAAGAAATCAGATGCTTGGACAGAGAGCCATCTTCAAAACCTTTCTAATTCAACAACATAACCAAATGATGACACGAATTCAATTTTTATAGAATAGTCTAGCTATATAAGGGTGCTATCAGAAGCCAGAGATATAACCCCTGTAAAGAACAGCACATAAAACTATTACAAAACATCCTACCACTGACACTTGATTAAATGCAGTATTTTTCAGCCTTCCATAGAAAGGGACAGAGCAAAAGCAAACATGACTGTATCACAGTGATATGCACTGTCCACTGGAAGAAGACAGAAGGAAGCCTAATCCTTGGCTCCTGTCCCAGAAACTATGATTGCATTTTGCGCTGAAATATTCAGTGCAAGCGTAACCCACAATAACCCATGACTGCTAAAGATGCAAGTACCTGTATTACTTCTGAAGGAATTCAGTGTACATCTATTAAAATAACATGGTGATTCCCAAATTATTTTTAAGATAACTTCTCTCTAGAAACTAGCTGAATGTTACTGGATTTTTGGTTCGGTTTAAGTTTTTAATTTCATGTGTTGATAAAGTTACTTACTGATCTGCAAAAGTATGAGAGTGATTAAGTATTTAAAATATATTTGGAACCAATGAGATGCAAGATTCTGTGCAGCAATTAGAAACAGCCAAGTATGCAAACACAAAACCAAGCTAACTCTATAATGAACAAGAGAGCTCCACATCTACTATAAACTATCTAAGGCTATTTAGGAGCTATTTAGGTGCTGAAAAGAGAACATAAAAACAGACAGTAGAAATTTTCGTCAACAAAAGCCTTACAAAAATTGCATTTGTATTTGGCACACCAGCAATTTGCTTTACTTATGAGGTTATAATTACTCTAACTGGATCCAAAACAGAACAAGGATCTTCTAACTAATAGCCAGTGTATTCTGGGCATCACAAACAAAAAAGCTCCCTTACAAAACCTTTGGTCAGCTCTCACTTGGATCCCTGTAAGTTAATCAATTATTGAATACACTTTCATCAAGCTGTCTAGAAAGTACACTTCCCATCAAGTGACCAAGACATTCACCAAACAGTTCCAATGGAACAGAAAAAGAGTTTGACATTAAGACAAGCAGTCTCCATGGCAATTAGTGTAAAAGCAAGAAAGTCAGGGAAATCTTTTTTTCACTGAGCTATTCCGTAATACATCGTTACTTTAATTTCTAAAAGATTATGCCAAACTTCATTGGAAAAAAAAAACAAATTAAAACCAAACCCCTGCCCACTTGTCTATTGCTGATGGGTGTAACAGCACCATGGTGTGCCCCTCTAAGCAGACACAGCCCTAAGCACAGTCCTACTTTGGGCCAACACTACCTTGGCACCTGCAGGACTGCCTGCGGCCTCATTCCAAAGCTCCCTGAGGAGCAGATCCAGGCCTGCTGCAGCTCCTCCTTCATGGGGATGGTGCCCACCCACAGACCTTCTCCCCTCCAGCAGCAGGGGCAGGGCAGAACTGCTCCCGCGGGCAGTCCCTGGGGAACCCTCCGTGCCCAGGGAGGGAGTGTCAATACTGGGGACAACAGCGCCAAACTGGGGATCGAGTCCGTGGGGGAACACAGTGCCCACAGTGCCTCATCCAGTCCCCCTCCCTCCCTGCAGCATCCCATCCACCGGGAATATGCAGCGGGATGAAGACTCCAAAGGCTGTTTTATTCAGAACCCTGAAACTCTGCTAAGCTCCCCCAGTCCAGCAAAGCACGCATGTGTGTACACACGCAGAGATTATTTTTAATCCTTATTTTAATATTGCTGGTAAAGGCACTGCACTGACCATTAAGCTGCCCCATTTATGCTACTTTGCCACGTTAAAAAGAGGGAAAAAAACCAAACAACAAAAAAACTCCTCTGCAACTTCCAACAGCCCCGAACTGAGTAAGCTGCTCTTTGTGAGCCTATTAGTACTAATTATCCTAAGCTAATCACAATGAGCAAGCCATAACCTGTCAAGAAACTCTGCCAAAATAACTTCACATAACACTGGGTTTCTTGTCAGGAAACAAGATGTACCCAAGTAACAGTGAAAAGCTATCCTCCACATTTACTCCATGGAAAGCACAGCTACCACATCACACAACTCAATTCAGTTGTTGCAGAACATCTTGCTACACCAAAACTATAAAATAAGAAAAACTTAAAAACAAAATTCTGCACTACAATTTACCTACTTGTTTTGGTTTCTTTTTCTTTTTGCAGGGCATCACAGTACAAAAACCCCTTCTTCATGTCCTAATCACAAGAACAAGCAAGTCAAATCTGGAAAACTGTTATTTCTGAACCAACGTGCTGGTACCATCATTAGTTGGAATTCATTTTCAGGGATCAAAGCACTTCTCTACTGTTAAAATTAGAATTTCTGACTCGTGAATGCAAGATATCACCTGGCCATCATTTCCATGATGAACACAAGCTTTCCAAACTTTACATGACAAAACTGATAAAAAGCATATCAGTCTGGCATAAACCAGACTGGTAAATCTACCTGTATGCAATACACAGGCAGATACATCCAGGTATCAGTACACACTCTGCCACAGTCATGGAAGAACTATTCAACGTTACCTGTAACAGCAAAAATTAAATGGTGTCTTTCTGGTTTGTTGGATCCCATGCTGCATTGATCCTATCACCTGCACAACCATTCTTCAGCATCTTTAACTAGTGTGATTTAAATACCCAAGTTCCTACTGACTACTACCAGTGCCAGGAACACCAAGGAATTTTAGTCCACCTGCAGATGGATTTCTTTCTTTAAACTAATATAAGTATACATTTTAAATAATCACTGATCATGTTTCAATTTTATTTCTTACACACTTGAGAATTACTGTTTTCCAGATCTGGGGAACAGTAGTGGGAGGAAGAGGAAGACTTAGAAGAAATATAACTTCAGTCTCACATTATATTTTATGTCACAATAAGCCAGGGCTCCACATATAACATGGCTACACCTCAGGAGATAATAAAAACTGTCAAGTGCAACACTTGCAAAGAACCACAAAAGCCAGTGTCTGATGCCATGAGTAAGCATTTAGAACACAAAAAAACCCTAAACCCCCCAAATACCCTCACTGTACCACTAGGGTTTCCTGATACCTGCAACAAGAGAAGGCAAGATGCCTTTTGTCAGAATGATCTGACAAAAAGGAAAAATATTCTACTGCAACAGCAGACAGTGATGCCAGAATGTTTAATATTACATTATTCGTAAAGAAAGCTAAATCCCAATAAGACCCTGCTCAAAACACTGCGAGAGAACACAGATGATTCAACTCAGAAAAGCAGGTAAAACTTTGACAGCTCTGAATGTGCAACCAGGAACTCAGCGAAGACAAAACAGAAGCAAAACTGGATCCTTTGCTATGGCTACCAACCAAACTGTATATCCACTGACATGGTGGAAAACTTTCCTAAAAATAAGGTGTTGGGTTTTGCTGGTGGGGTTTTGTGTTTGTTTGTAATTACGAAGACATATTTCTGCACTAAAGGATACGACTACCCATTCAAAAGAAAATTCAGTAGGTCTGAATTTCTATGTACTTGAAAACAATCTCAAACACCTTGACACAACCAGCTTTACAGAAAGACTTAAATACACTTGACATGACATCTAGGGATACCACAGATGACGTATTTCTAGAGTCTCTATTGCCTTTTTTTTTTTGGCACAAATTATTTTTCTGTAACCTTGTGTGAAAAGAATTTACTGCCTATCCTGCAAGACTATGGCCACACTTGAGTGAGTGATGAGCATCCCATTACAGTACTTTCATGATGATCTCACTCCATTCCTACTCTTAATTCCAGGCAGGCACAGCACCTTGCCATTACAGGCAGAGTAATTTTTTACTTGCAGGAAGGCCCCATATGGCAGTCTGCCAAGTCCTCCTTTCTCTGCCCTACCTGATTAAATTCTGGGTGGACCCCAGGACTGATCCTCCTTCCCTTCACCTCTGCAAGGACTATCAGCACCCCTCATGCCTTTCTGCTGGGAACGCCACCACCTCAAGCCATCAACAGGTTTTCCAGCATTTTCTGTCTCTTTAATACAACAAATGATTATGCCAAATAATTAAAAATAGGTTTAGGGGGGAGTGTGTGTAGGTTTGGATACCAATTTGTGAAAGATTCAAATTGAATTATCCCTCAAGTCTGCAAAAAATGTGAAATTCCGTAACTTTTTTCCACAAGAGGAGACATATTATGGGGTTTTTACCAAACGGAAACAGGTAACCCTTTACCAAACTCAGAGACAACACACCCCTGTCACATGACAAATATGAGTATAGGAGCTGCTTGTGTTTGATCTCTTCACAAATGCTGGTGTAGAAATGGCAGACAGAGGAGTACTCCAATGCCACAGCACTGGGTTTCACGAGAATCACTGCCTTGCGGATACAATTTACATAAGCCCTGGGGACTGTCTCAGACTAGGGCAAAACATGCACATACTGTGAATAATTATTTAACAGTTTCTCTGCTGCCTGTGCCTTATTTCTGCAAGGAAGATGTCTTGAGATAAGAGATATATGCACAGAAGAACCAGAGCCAACTGAATTCTCATCGTGCTGCCCCTGGAGACAAGAAAACCCAGCAGACTGGGAACCAGAGCTCTCCTCTCCTACCTCCTTCACCTTTCAGCCAGGAGACCAGTAACAGAAGAGGAACAGTTGTCAGTGAGACAGGTCTAAGCTCACACCAGTACAGCAAGGGCAGAAATGAGACCAAACCCTGCATATTCTTCTGTACCAACAGAGCCACACAATTAGTGTCCTGCTATTAAAAAGTGAAATCAAACACAAAGCCACACACCACATCCCAAAACAGTCAGACTATAACTAAACTAAATGAAACAGGCACAGTATGGTAATCACAAAATGCCAAAACAAACAAATATTGATGAAAAAATTCACTGAAAATTTATAGCGACATTAAACATTCACCTCCTAATGCCCAGGCTGAGGAAATGTTATACAGCACTAACCACATGTTAATCAACTAAACCACTAAAGAAAACTTATTAATGAAGTAAAATTATTCCAGTTGACTGCACACAGTAAAATTATTCAAACTGCCTATGTATACTTTCGCAAAAACATCTTTTATCAAGTAGCTGTAGGAACCCAAATACTAACTAAGTCGTCTCACTGATGTTTCAAGTGTTATCTGTTGGCCTGGGACTAACACAGACTAGTAACATCCTAAGTGACTTGCCCTACTAGACAGGTTTAAACAGACAAGGTGGTTTCATCTTCACTTTTTGTTGAAAAAACTTACAAGCTATTTCTAACATGCCTACAGTCTGTTCTCCTCAGACTCATGACACAGCCAGACTTCTGCAATCCACACACCCAGCCCACGCACTTGAGGAAACCTGCTTGTACAGAAAGATCAGTAGACAACAGCATAGTGGAAATTTCCTCTCCTTTGCTATTCAACCGGCAGAGTAGCTGCAAGCTCTTATTTCCATCTGAATGGAGGGGAACTCCTGTCAGAGCTCGAGCCCTCTCCTGATAGACAGGAGATACTGGCACGGCAGAGAAAGTACACCCCATGCACGGCCCGCTTAAAGCTCCTCCTCACTATTTCAACATTAGTATTCATTGAGATTGTGTCAAGGCCAAGGATGTATTGCCCTGTTCCTTCACACCACGCTGAGATTCTT
The DNA here is from genome assembly GCA_013396775.1 of Cephalopterus ornatus. Classification (NCBI taxonomy): domain Eukaryota; kingdom Metazoa; phylum Chordata; class Aves; order Passeriformes; family Cotingidae; genus Cephalopterus; species Cephalopterus ornatus. Next base: position 209,473 of record VZRE01005724.1, on the reverse strand, counting down.
GTTGGTTTTGTAAGCACAACGATTAAGTATCCCAACTACATCCAAGTTTTGGGAGGAGACGCAGCATTTTCTGAAGTCAGTAAATATGTCCCATGAGGGCTGAAGAAACATCCTAATATTAAGCATTTGTACAACGGTTTAATGTGAGAAAACACACTTGGAAAATATAAATATTTTTACTGGAAGCAGCTAGATTATGATAACATGCTTTCCAGCTCAGAGGAAAGCAATGGGATGACTACCTGAAAATAGGAAAACAAACACTGCTTTCACAGGCTTTACTGGAGAGCCTTCCTTTGAAAGCTTCCTTTAAGAAAATAAAAGGCCCAGAAGCCCCACGCTGGAACAAATTTAGCACGATGACGCACACCGACAGATAGCGCTCACTCTGGAATCGGGGCTCATGAACTTTTTGGGGGGTTGGGGGTTTTCCTGCGCTCCCCCTCCCCATCTCACAGCTACAAGTACAAAGGCAATTCTCGCCCATTCATTCCGGATTCCCTGCGCCGCTGGAGCGCGGGGCGGGGGGGCGCCGGGAAGGGCTGGAGCGGCGGAGCTGCCCCGGCACGCGCGGGCTGCGGGGGCCACACCGCGGGCGGCGCCGCCCCGCACCTCGCGGCCCAAGGCCCGGCAC
>VZRE01005724.1:158769-207916 GCA_013396775.1 Cephalopterus ornatus | reverse complement strand
CCGGGCTCCGGGCACTGCGGACCCCGGGCGGTGCAGGATGGGGGTGCTGCGCCGCGGGGCGGTTCCTGATGCCCGACCATTTTAGGGAAATACCAGGGGACACGTGTAATCCCCATCTCAGCATCCCTGTGATCTTGCAGCATCCCGAAACACCGGTAGAAAAAAAGCACACGGATACGTCAGGATGCTCTAGGAGGGCTGTTGGTAATACGACTTCTGGAGCGTAAGGCCTCAAAAAGCTCACTTGCTGAGGCCCTCATAAAGGTCCAACTCAGAACAGCACACAGCCCCAGCCCCCATCCCCCGGCTGGCAGCGGAGGAGCAGACTCCATTTACTCCCTGGCGTGGATCAAGAGCAAAAGCCCTGAAATTCTCTTTCCGCAGTACCAAGTGCAGCAGTGCAGCCCCTGCACGCCCCCAGCCCTGAGGGTCAGCTCTAATGTGTTCTCCCTCATAGGGTCCTCAACCACTATCAATAATGGCATTACTTGGAGACTTCGCAAAACTTAAGTGTAACAGGAAAGTTCCTACATCAAAGCAGTTCTTAAAATAGTCAATAAGCCAAAGATAAAACCCTAGTGAAAAAGCTACGCCAGACTACATCTTAAAATGTAAGAGAAACAATGTAAGAGATACCTTAAACAAGAAGTCTAACTAATGAAAAGGAAATATATATCTATCAGCCAGTGTGGTTAGTTTTAATCTTTATGATGGTTGCAGTAAGATTCATGCCCGAAAGCAGTGAAGAGTAAAAGAGAATAAACCTGTTTGCCTCACAACTGTCTGATTCCAATAGCCTCTTCTGTTACAGGACATCATCCAAATCATTCTATCTGCTGTAAAACAACAGCAGAAAATAGCTATCACTCATTAATTATGCTGTGTCACACTGATCAGCTCACAGATTCCATTTCAGGCCAAAAATAAGCTCTCTCCATTTTTATTTTTCTTCTAAATGTCACTGAGCAAAAGACTGTCATTCCATTCTAACAACTGTTTTGCTGAATTATTTTTCCCAGTTCATTCAAATAGGTATCCTACACTCCTAAGGAATAATATGTCAGCAAAATGTACCTATAGCCATCTTTTGGAATGGGGCACCATACTGATTCAATAACATTAAAGTTTGCTAGATGCAAAGACTGGGGGAGTTAATATAGGTTCAAAAAATTAGATTGTCTCTAAGGAACAACCAAGCCCTAGATTATGCAATGAAATGTCAACATCTAAATATATTCATGTTAAAAAAAAAAATTAAAGAAAATGTAAAGCAAAGTATTAGAGGAACTAGTATTATCCAGTAACCACTGAAGCTTTTTGGTCTGCAAATCATGAGAGTGTTTTTGTGCTCTGCTCCAGTGAGTTTCAGAGGCTCAGTTTTAGTGTAATTGCTACTATGCTCATTTTTAAAATCAGTGATCTCACGCAGCCCAGCCTGACTCGGATGGAGTGGTGGATCCTCACCTCCACTGAAAATCATACTGTTTCCAAGATGCAAAAGGGTCAATGTTCTGACTCATAGACATACAAACTCATTAGCTAGACACTGATCCCAGGTGAAATAATGGAAAGGTCTCTCCATACTCCAGTTAATACAAGGTACTGAATGAGGACAACATGATCTGCTGTAGGGTTACCTGCAGGAGCCCTGGAGTTGGGGTCCAGATGGGCAGGGCCCTGGCCACGTGTGGGCTCAGCCTGGGCTGGGGACCAGCACACCCCTGGCAGTGCGAGGTCACGGGAGATGAAAAAGAACTAATGCAGCCCGATGTGCATAAAAACTTGTCTTCTAGAAAGAAGATATCTGCACACATTGGTGAAAAAGCGGTACAAAAACACCTGCAGCCACTTCTGGTATTTACAACAGCAGGAAAATATTTAGTGATAGTTCAAAGAGTAGTGAAAAATTATCCAGGGAGTAGAAAACATGCTAACTTAGAATATGGAGCTTCCACATTTCAGCTTATTTAGCTTCTGAAAGAAAAAAAAACTGAGAAGAGACTGGATTACTTTGAATAGGTACTTAAATATAGAAAAGAGATCTTGATAGTATGACCTTTTCAACCTCACTGGCAAAGGCAGTGGTATCCATTTGCTGGAAACTGGAGCTAGACAAACCTAATGTTGACACTTCCTGACTGTGAGGGCAATTAAATATTTAAATACTTTATATCAGGAGAGATACTGGGTACACATTTGCTTGCATTTGAAACATGAGATTAGATATACTTTTTAAAGACAGCTTTTAACTCAGCTTTGGAAGAAATCCAGTGGTGTGTGTCAGATGGTTACTGAAGTATTTGAGTTGGTTCCTCAGAGAGAAACGAGTGAATGATACTGGTGGTTCTGAACGTGGGTGTCTGACCATTGACAAGTTTGGGCTCACCTCACAGACTGTTCAGCACTAGGAATGCTCCTCAGTTTACAATTTCCTGTTTCTCTGGGAAGGCCGTTTTATCTGCATGGCAGATCTTTGTAAATGTGTAACTGGTACAGCCAATTGTACTGGCCTCCCAAAGCACAACAGGAAGAGAACCACCTTGACTCACTCTCAAGAAAATAAGCTATGATGATGATAAAAGTGTAAACCATTTAACACAAAAAAAAATCCAAACTTTAAAAATTTTAATTGTCCAAACATACATGCTAAGTTCTTTAAAAAAATTTTCAGGCAGAACTCTGGGCAAAAAATAAAATATCATAGGAAGCAAGACTGCAGTCGTTTACAGTACAGGAACTCTACAGAGGGCAGTTCTTCAGCCGAAGTTAATTTTTTCTCGTGTTGCTAAAGAGAATTTCTCTTTGGCCCATGGGAGAATTCCTGAAGGCTAGAAAGCCACCCCCTTCTTTTATAGTTTGGGTCTAGGGTGGACCACAGCATGACACAACCTTGGCACCACTTGGATAGCTCCCTGGGGCTGCTGTAACCTCCACAGGGGCCTGCCCAGTCTGGTTTCAAAGCAGCTTTTGAATTGCAAGAGACATATGCATCAGGCTCAAATCTGCTGCTTTATCTTCAGCTAAGTTTTAAGCTGGAATTAGAAGATACATGATAAACTCAGGAAGGACCAACTTCAAAAACACTATGACTGAGAAATACTTTCTGCTTCACTGTACAAAATACCAAGAAATACAAGACACACATTTTCATGAGAAAAGAAAAATTACAAAAGACTTCCCACTAAAAATGAAAAAGAAAATGTGTGTCATTGTGAGAGTAGAAAGACTACAGAAACAGTTCTTGTGTTTGGGAGTTTGCCAATGCATCAGAAAGGGCTGGTAAAAATGCATTCATTGTGCAGAGCCCCCTCATTCTTGAAAAAACTCCTTTATTCACACAGACAGGATTCTGCCCTCATATATAGCACCATAACTCCTGTGAAGTCAATGGGAGTTGACTTGCATTACGCAGAGGAGACTTTTGCCCAGATATTCAGCATTTGTTTACAGTAGGAACAAGAGCCTCTAACTATTGTTGAAAACTATTTCACTGCTTATTTTTAATACAAAGGGTTCAAAGTGAGGAAAGCTCAATTTGTAGGAATTTCGTAACTGTTAGGGTTTCCATCCATTTTATAACACATGCAGTCAGAGTTCAGTTTCAGATTTTTGTTTTCATGGACAAGTAAAACAGCTTCTTAGTTAAAGCTGGTTTGAGAGGAGTTTATAAAAAATGAGGTATCTGTCTTAATTGCTAAACATTTTTCTCTCCTCTTGAGCTAGTACTTCGTAAACAGCAATTGAGTGAGGGACCACAGGCAGATATTGATAAGGTCTGTCTGTGAGGGATCAGTGAAGTACAGGTGTGATGCAGAAAAAAGAAGCTGGGCAAGACAGCTGGCATTAGTTGATGGATATCTCTGGGAGGGGAGCAGAAAGGGCAGGGGTAAATGGGAACTCATTAGGAAGAGGGACTAAACAGGGAAAATGAAGCACAGGACAGACAGGGTGAGGAGTTTGGGGCTGAAAATTAAGTTTAATGATGAAACTCACATTAATTATCAAGTGCTGCTGAAAGAGAATGTTCCCTCCTCTCCCTATTCCACTGTCCCTTCCAACCCTGACTGTGATTTTTAGCACTGGTGTTCATTTTACCCCACGATGACCTGATTCGGAGAGCTGAACTGAAAGAAAAGGATCTATACAAGTTTAGTTCCCTGACTCAGCTCACAGGGGAGACCAGGACAGACAGTAGGAGGAATGGGACGGACTACCCCTTTCAGTAGCAGCCCACAATTAGATTGGCAGAACCACATCCTGAGTTCAGCAGGGGACTCGGGCAGCAAGCCAAAGAGAAAGCCAGCACTGGCTAAGTCAGGAGACTGAGGCTGAAATGAGGAGAGTATGAAGACAAAAAACTGTTGAAAAATTGATGTTGGAGGGAATGAAAGGCCTAGAGAAGGGAGGTCAGGTTTGGAAGGAGGAAGAAGGTAGAAAGCAATTGCAGGAGTCTGACCTTGCTGGAGCGTTATGTTCTGCCCTTGAAGACATATTAGAAAATACTAAATTTTGCTATTCCTTTACCACCAAATTTTATGATGCCAATTGTGAGCTAATGTGCATATGTCATTGCCTTCTGTTATCACAGAAGATGACAACTCCTTACTCTTATCAGTAATTAATGCATGCAGCAGGGGAAGGACTTTTGCAGTCATCTAATCTTACTGATAAAAGAAGTGGTATCATACTGACATGATAGTCTCATCATAGTACTGACATGTCTCTAGGTTGTTAAAAAATGGGAAAAGGAAAATATAATTAAATAACGACAACAAAGACAAAGGAACATCTGTAAATTAGAAAAGTCATGGAAAAAACTCCAGTTTTTAAAGGTTGGCTAGTACACGACTGAAGACAAGCAAGAAAGACTTCTTAAAAACTTTTCCTCTAAGAGTGATACTACAAACCCAAAAAGCTTTGGAAGACAAATTTTAATTTAAATTTTTCTTTTCTTTATCTGATGTGTCTGTTAAGATATCTGTCACATGAAAGTGTTCTTTTTTTTGTTCAGTTTTCCTTCTGCGTCTACATTTTCCCACTGATGTAAGTTTAGTCTATACAATGCAGCAGATGACTCTGAAATACAATAGGTTGCCCCTTAATTTACTTAAATGCTACTGAGAAATTGCCCCACGATGGGAACTAGTATTTTCAGTTTTCCCAGTCCAACTTTCTTCCCCCAGTCGAGTCACTAATTCCCTTAGTGATCTTGAACAAATCATTTGATTTAATTGTACCCATATCAAGCCAGCTGGATAACTGGAGTAAAAAGCAGCTCTTCACCGAAACCCGAACGCTGTGTCTGAACTGTGCCTTCTCCAGTAACCAGACACGAGCAAGAGTAACACATTTCCCCTTGGGACCACTGTGAGGGAGTCAAGCATTCCAAATGTGTTTCAAAATCTAGAAGATGGGTTCAAGTTTGGTCTTGAAAGATATTCTTGCTAATCCAGTAATTAACGTGCTGGTTTTGCATAGAATAAAGAATCTTAAATATTTAGAAGCATGTTATTATAGTGTTTTTAAAAGAGTCACTATTTCTTAAAACATATTAATTTACTTGTTCACTTCAAACAGACTGGATCTCAACTGTTATGTTTTTTAAACTCTGGTGGCTTACTTAATGAATGCTTGTGACTCACAAGGCCTATTATTAGTCCTTCTGAGCATACATTAGCTAAAAAAAATTATAGCAAGCCAGCTTTTATGTACTGTTTAGCAGAAAGTTCACAGTATTATATAAACCATTGAAATGTAGTTTCCCTTTAACTGTTAAAATGTATTGTAATCTACTTGTTTCAGGTATGTTCCATGTTACTTCCTAATCCAAATAGTGTGTGTTACATACACCTTAGTGATGGTGGCATCAGACTGAAGTTATAAAAATATTTAATATTTAATGGTGTATAGGAACAGCTCTTAACCAATGTATTTGTCTGAGGTTATTTACTAAGTCTTTGTGAGTATTTCTGTCCCTGCCTGAGAGCTAGAGTTGTTAAAAAGCTCACCACCTTCCCTCTCTCCTTAACCACAAATGATACTGCAGATGCTCAGCATTTTTTCCATTAAGTCCTACATCCATCTGTTCCTGATAAATTCATTAGTAGGGAGTATCCCTATAGTAAGTACAATTGTGGAATGTCCACACAGAGTCACAAGGCTTACAAATTGAGATAATGTCCACTTTTTATGCTAGGCAGTCAATCTGTTTATTTATATGATTTTGAAAGAGGAAGTTGAAAAAAGAAGAACTTTTGAAAATGGAAAATGACAGTCAGCGTTTTCTTTCTAGTCTCAATGTGTGGGAATTCCACCATTACTCTATTTTTGATCTGACTTTTTTACAGCATTTTTGGTAAGATTATACTACCGCAAACTATTAAATCCTTTTAAACAAAATTATAAATTATAAACTCTAGCAGATTTTCCCCAAAGGGCCACCAATAAAGGTTTTAAATTAGTTTTAAAATGTATTTTCCAATTTCTCTCACATTTAAACAAGCAGATACAACAGGCCTCCCTTTCCATTGCTTCCTAATCATAATACAATCAAAAAATGTTTTTTCTGCCTCTCACTGCCAGATGCAGTCCTTTAAAAGGAAACTATACTTAAACCAGAACATTTAACTGATCTCTATATACTTTAAGAGCAACAGTGGTTACTACAAGATGATGGTAAAATACAAGTTTTTTAATACATAGTGTCTGGGGTAGGGTTTTTTTTCAGATTCATACTGCAGACAAAACCAACAAAAATCCACACTTGAGTGCTCACATAATAAGCAAAACTGCTGTATCTTCTCCACGTGCTGGGAGAGATACTTCCCATACACAACTGGAAGTGTTTTGAGTAGAAGAAGCAGGATCTAGTTCACTGAAAAATTGAAAGAAAACCCTGTCAAAATGTGGTCTGTTATAATCACAGAGCCTATGAGAAAATAAAATCTTAAACTACAAACAAATCCTGAGTATTAAAACATAGACTGAAATGTTCTACAATCTTTTTTATTGCAGTGATCTGCTGCTGTAATTGTAATGGGCACTTTGTGCTCTAATACCATCAATCTTCATTTTTTATTTATTTGCTAAATTGTTTGCTATCAGAAGAAAGACAAGATAATTTACAATAAAAGGCCATCTGCATAGATCTGTGCAAACATAATTGGACATTCTAACACTCAGACCAAAGACATATTGATTAAAACCGAGAGATCTATTTGTTAACAAATCTGGGGCCACAGAAATGGATTTTTAAAAATATAATTCCGTGATGCGAATAAAACAAAGTACTTACAGCCATCCTAAGGAGCAAATCTGGTTGTGATTTCTGGCAGAAATCACAGTGCAGTTTCTGTGTGTCGAAGGTGATTTGTGAAGCTGGTGAAGGAGCTGTACACCCCACGTGCTATGGAGACTAACACTGTTCTCAGCATTTCAGCACAAACTAAGATAGCTGGGCACTGCACTGCACACACCTGGAGTTCAGGGCTGATGTACAGATGCTGTCCTTGCACTTCATGTCAAGCTGGGCTACTGAAATTTGGATGCAGTAAATGTTATTAACAAGGTTATTAAAGGTTAGTAACCAATACTTGAGAGGAATGACTGCCCTGTGTAACTGTAGCAGAAAAATAAGAGTTAATCACATTTAAAACACTCAAGTGACTGCAGAGAAAACGGTCACTTGTGTAGACTGTAGGCACTGAATTCATACTTGTAACACAATGTATGCTGTGGAGCTATTTCTCAAATCCATTATATATTGCCCCAAACAGTGTTCAAATAAATACTACACCAGGAAATACTAAACATCTGCCTTAAATTTGACCATGAAGTATAATTTGGTCTGTTCTTTCCTCTTTGGTAATTGTCAAGGGGTTGAGATGATCTCAACGAGAGCAGATTTTTTGCTAAATTCTAAGTCATTGTGTCAACACTCACCGTGAAGTCAAGGTAGGGCAGCTACCATATGTCTTGTAAATATGCATTCTGTATTTTAAAATATTCTTACAAGGAGGCCTAATTTCAAAACTTTGTATTAAATTAGGCCACTTCACTTAATCATTAACAATTCATATTACGAAGATACAAACCCAGTTCATCTTATCTACATACCCTGAAGTAAACTGGGAGACAAGTAAGCCACAAATTGGAAACTCTGTATTTAGGTGGGAGGAGGAATTGTTTATGCAGCATACAAAACTGTCAGCAATTATTGCTAAACTATGTTCTTGAATACAGACCTAAGAAATTGTGGATTTGGGGGAAGCCAGTGGGGATTAAGGTTTCGTGTCTTTCTGCTATAGAAAGGGTGCTAATAGCAAAACCACATTTGCAGTCTAAGCTCTTAACTTTGTAACAGTTTGTATCTCTGTGCAAACACAATTTAATTGCAATACTATGCATTGCATTTTTTTACAAAGCTGTGAGTATTCTGCTTTTCTCATCGTTGTCCTTCCATTTCAATTACGTTTGGGGCAGACTTCTTAACCTGTGATTAATGTGCAGGTGGGAAAGTAACACTGGAGAGTTAATGATGGGACAAAGATTGTATTTATTGTACTGGCTTTTACTTTGCTTGTGGCTTATGCAGAGGTTGTACATGCATGTATTCTCTGAATGGCACAGCAAGCTGTAATACCCTCTCCCTTATCCTGCAGCCTTCTGGGGAGAAGGGAACTGCCTGGAGAAGCACTGACCTTTGCGGAGCAGCAGCTCTGGAGCAGAGGGTGGGAAGGGCAGAGGCACAGCAGGCAGGAAAGCTGGAATAAACAGGGTTTCTGGCATCAGGGAAAGGGCTCAGAACCAGCCCTAGAAACAAGGGTCTTTCTATAGGCACCTAATGAGGAGCTGTGTAAGCTATGTATGGATTAGGAGGCTGCTGAAAGTTGCCCAAATGGAAGGTAAAACCGAGGAATTCACCCCGTAAGGCACACTGGCCAGGAGGTTATTTGCAAATTTTTTAATCCAACTCCACGGATAAACTTCAGCTTTCTCTGGAAAGAACTCTTGCTCATGTTTGTCATTTTGTGTGCCAATATCATCTCACTTCAGAGATGGGAAGCTTTTGGGTTCTTTCAGCAGGTTCACTTTAAAAAAAGACTGAGTTGGTCTGCTTTAAAGCCTTTGGTGACTACGAGGTCTGTCAGCTAAAAGTGATAAATATATGATACATTATATGAAAATTATATTTATGAACATGTAAATATAACAATCAGCTAAAAATGCTACATGAGATGCATTATGATATATATTCCCAACAAGAGTAAATTTAATTTCTGAAGTCAATTTAACCATAATTCTTCTACTGCAGATTTTTCTTTTCTATTTTAGTACATTCTCTGTTGAATTGTTCTTCAACAGCAGTTTAGTAGCAGAAAAAATACAGCAATGTTCATTTAAAAACTAAACCCAGGAGATAAATTCCCAGCAATGGATGTCTTGAACAGTCACGTATGATCTCCACTGTTAATCATACAGACATTTCTCCTGGTTTCAATGCTAGAACTGTAAACTCTGAAACAAAATAGAGTATCTTATTTTCTTACTTGGTTTCTATGATACCAACAAAGATAAAATCCCCTTGTGACATTCATACTTTGCTGTTTCCTAGACATAAGATTTCCACTTCTCTTGGGTCAAATCATACATTATTAATCCATTTCTAATTATCTGATTAAGATTCCTATTAATTAAAAAATTCTTTCTTTCATATTACTCACTTTTCTAAGTTTGTGTGCAGTTTGAGTCAAGTAGTGCTGGGTTCAGTACACTTCTTGTTTTGTTTTTCAGCTACTTCTTTCAGAATAAATCCATTTGGCATCTGGAAATCTGAAGTATTCTGTCACTAGAGCTTATGTCTGTTGCTCAAATCAGAACAGAGGGACCCTGTTTTTTCAAAAGTGTATGTCCTCCCAATATAGTTAAAAATATTTTTTTCTTTAAGACTTTTTCCTGCTCTAAAAAGGGTTAACATTAAGCAAAAAGTAAATAAAAATGCTGCTGTCTGAACTTGAAGCAGCAAAATAGCCAGAAAAATCCTTAGGGTATCACTTAGAATTACAGATAAGCATCTGTGACCACAGAGACTCGTAAAAAAAAAAAAGTATTTTTAAATTGAGTTCTTCTGAGCACATATACTGAGCTCTCAAGCTGTTTAAGTGCCTCCTTGTGTCTCCCTCCCCATTGCTTTGCTTCTTCAGTGAAATGAAAGCCCTTTAAGTTGACAAAACCATTTCTGTTTTCACTAGAAACATAAAACTAGACAAATGACTGTGCAGTAGTCTTTAAACTGTATGTTGAGCAACTGAGAAATGGGTAGGTAAACCATCCCTCTGGGGATGGGTACACGTTCATTGCAGTCGGCTTTGTTTGCACCATTAAGCTGGATGTTGCAGTTCTTGCCTGGTAGTTGGAGGTTTCATAAGTGTTTTCAATAGAAAATAAATTAGAAAATAAATTAGTTTCTTCTAAACAGTCCAAATATTTTCATATCATCTAGGTGACCCAGAGATATGTGTCAAGGTCTGAAATGTTATTTCTTCATTCTCTTATCAGTTCTGCTGGTAAAAGCATTAATTGCAGTCTGCTAGCTGTATAAAGGAAAAAACAAATTAATAGAGGGTTGTTCACTTGATTTACTTTAAGTTAGAAAGTACTTCCAAGGGGAAAAAAAAAGATTCAGGCAGCATATCCTCTCTTGCTATTGGGAAAAAAAAAAAGAAAAAAGTCATTGTTCATTTAAAATAATAGCTTTTATAGAATGGGTCTATTTTTTTCCTTACCGGAAGATTGCAGGAACAAAACACAATTAATGCATTTACTGCCACTCCTGATTAAAGTGAAGATTTAAGGTTCTGCATATCCTGTCTTAACTTGATTTTAAAATGTCTATTTTTCAGATAATGTCAAGATCATGGTCACTTCAGAACAAGAGTTTACAGTCTGGAGCGGTGACTGTTCCATGGATCTCAGAGTAACAAATTATCCCTGTGTCCATCCAGACACAAACTGGAAGATGTTTGCTAATACAGTTCACTAATTACAATTTCCTCCCCCTCAAAATTAGTAATTTCCATTATTGTTTCAGTTTATAATTTTCCAAATAAAAACTTGCCCTCTCTTCTAGTTCTAAACTAAAGACTAAGTAGATACCTGTATCTGATCAATGTCTTAATTAATTAGTCTTACATAACTGTGATTGGGACAACAGGCTGAAGGGGTGCCCAGGATTTATGCTTTATTACTCCACAGCATATAATTTCATCACACGTCTGGTCCCTGGCCTATTAGCATAATAAAACTAAAAACCTTGTGGTATGGTACCCATGGCCAGCCTTTGACTTCAGACCTTACCATCTTCATCATCTTCTTCGCACTGAAAAAATATAAGCAAAATATCTAAGAACTTGTGCTCCACATCTGCTTCGAGACTGCTCTGAAATCACTCGTATCAACACCAAGGACATGGTGTAAATGCAGTAACTCACCAGTTTTGAGGGAGGCCAAGTTTCAGAACTGATGCTTTCAGTTCACATCAAATGAGCTCAGTTTCTTAAATTTGGTAAATCTCAACATTTTTTTAAAAAACCTCAGAATATATGAAATCCTGAAAATTAGGGTCATATTTTATTCAATAGCAAAAGCATTTTAATATTTTCTATGCAGTAAGAGATCAACAGTCACAACACCAGCAACTTCCATTTACTTGGAGAAAAAAGGAAAATTTGGTTAGGGAGCACCTGAGGTCACCCCCTGCCTGGAACTGGGTGTGTTTTCTGGTACATACCAAAATTTGCAAGTGAATTGGTCCCTACATTGAGTGGAGCAGATTCTGCCAGCACTGCCATTCTGCAGAGTCTTCTCCTTCCCTGCCCTTAGCTGTGCAGATGAAAGGGAGCTGTTTAAGGTGAGGAAACTGCTGGCAGCAAAATAAACCAGCTTGGCAAGAGATCAGGAGGTTTCAATCTCTTGGCAAGAAATCCTTCCTTTCTTTGTTTAAAACACTTGATTCCACTATTCTCTGTACAAGGCATATGGAAAATTCTGAAGAGATTATCCATTTCTTTATTCCTTTCCCTGCCTGGAACTGATGTAATGTAGAGCCTTTATATTAGAGTAAATACTCAGTTTTAGTTCTCTAGGAGTAGATCCTGGATTAGGGTTACGAATTCATAAATTATAGGACTTTTCATCCAGCATCTGTCACCACATTTTCATTCACATCAAAAAGAATATAATGTTTTGATTTAGTATTGACACAGAAAGATGGGGAGAGGATTAAAAATGTGAACTGCAGAAATGGGAAAATCACCTGGAGCACGGAATTTAGGAAAAACATTGCTTGATTTAATGGAGTAGAATTCTCATTACGGGATGCCTTATATTAAGACAAAAGCATGAGAAACTACCAATTCTTAGGTTGTATCAGACAATACATCATTATTGGATTATTTTAAGCAGAGTACAAAGTATCCTTACAATTTAGTAAGAGCACATTTTCTGGTTTCTTCCTCTCTACTTGATGAAAAGATGCCATTAAGTAACACAGCTATAGAACACAGCCGCCCACATTTCTTCAAAAAGTACTGAGAATGTTGCTGCTTTTACTACTTATTAAATAAAAGCAGATGTGAATATCGATAGATACATAACTACAGAATCATTACACAGACTCTCAGAGATTTCATTCTTTTTAGTCTGATACCTTAAACTTGAAATGTTTTATGCAAGAATGCTCTGACAGCTGATGACTTTGGTGCTGGGTTCCAGATTCCAGCACTATCATTTCTCACTTTCCCTAAGTGTGGGAAACCAAAAGTTTACATACTTGAACATGCTGTTGCCAGCACAGCTTAGCTGTCTTAATCAAATATCCAGAATTAAGTCTTTGCTTTCCCTCTGGGCAGCAAGATTTGTAGATCAGTCTATTCAAACCTTACTTAATATTAGGATGAATATTTATTATTATGTGGATGCTGATTAAAATAGCCTGCACCAGTGATACATTTTATTTATAGACATGTACAGTAATTGTACTAAGGAACTGATGTGAGTTAAAATATCTCCTTTTTGCTTAAGAAAATATTCCTTAAATTATAGCCTAATTTTTGATATACGTTGATTTCATATTTGTCATCTTTCTGGACAATTGCTGATGTCTCATTATCCTCTCAAGGTAGCTCTGTTTTTACCAACTCCATCACAGCCTTGGGGCCAAAAATAACCTCTTATCTGTTTGCAGAATTGCATTAATGTATCAAGTCCTAATGGGGAATAGCATAGAAGTCAGTCTAGAGGAAGCAAGGAAATGTACCTTGGAAAGAATAAAAAGAAAAAATTCCTGTATTCATCAGAAAAAACTTCTTTGCTTAATGATTGTTTTCAAATCAGCTTTGTAGTTCTTGCATAATTAGATTAAAACAGATTTACAAGCCAGATACAATATTTGAGATTACTATTTTACCAATTGTCCTGTACAACCTCAACAGAGTTTCATCCTGTTGTTCATGACATCCTCTTGGTATTATGTTTTGGGAATAGAATCAAAATTCTTTTGGGCTTGTTTGTAAATCAGGCATCTCCCTCCAGTTATTGCAGAGGACCAGGCTAAACTGGTAATTGATACTAGTGGTTCTTCTTTATGATCATGACATTATTATTACTGATAATGATAAAAATGATCCATACTTCTTACTATGAATCTAATTCCTTCAGACAAGGAAGGGCACAATGCTTTAGAGGCCTCCCTTTGGTCCTGTTGCTGACATTACCTCACTGGTTCTATTCTGATCATTCCTGTCTATAAAGAACCAGCTTTACTGTCACTTGATCCAGAGAAGCCGTTCCCAACAGTGGCACTGAACTGACTCTGTCCATTGGGCAATGGGACTTCTTTTGGTTTGCTTTCATACTCCCAAAGCCAATTCTTGCCTACGTGCTGGTGATGTCAGAAGCAACCACTGTGGTGATATGCTCTGCTCTACATCCTTCTGAGAAGTCCAGGCTATAGGAAAAATTTCTGTCCTTGAAGTTCCATCAGTGTACTTGCACAGACGGAGCTGTAACTAAGCACTGCAGAGCAGCAATGCAATTAAAAGAAACCTTTCACCGCTGTACAAAAGGTGTTCAGTGGGAACAGCATGTATTGCTGTAGGAATGCTTGTGGACAGGATTGATTAACAAATCTGTTCTTACTTGCAGTAGCCCTTTTACTCCAGCGATCCAAAAGTCACGAGACACGTCTAGCACATCCCATGTCATGCTTGCATGAAGTACTGCAAAGAAAACATGACTGAACATTCCTGTACAATAGCTGTTTTTTTAAACAGTTACTCCACTATTGTTAACTGAACTACAAGTTATGACAAGTGATATATCCATAGTCATCCCTTTGGCATTCTTTATAAAAACATGAATCACGGAAACATTCATCATGAGGAACTCCCATCATAAGGACATGTACACAGTGTGTCGTTCAGCCTCGCTGTATCTTTCCACCCTGTAAAACGTAACTGTCAGAACAACTTCAATGAATCGTATAGGCCAACATGTAGGTTTGGTAAAGAGCGACTGATAAAGCACAGGTCAGAATTAATTAGTTATGTTTAACTTCACTTAATGCTTGTGTACAGAAGAAAAATGAACATTTTCTTTCTTTTTAAGTCATTCTACCAAACACTGCAATAGCACCATATTGGTGTACATTAACCAGAAAACAAAACACTTGGAAGAACTGGCCTACTAACAAAGCTCAGGCATTGAAAAGTACGGATAAACAGCATAAACAGGATAAAATAACCCCTAAACCAGACTGTGCTTGCACTTGGTCAACAGGAAAGGGAGGAATTAACCACTGCAGCTGCCCCAAAGCTGTCAGAGGGAAAGGAACAGACCTAAGACATCCAGAAGCCCTTCCAAAGAGACTCATGGGGGGTTTTTGCCACGTTTCTCCCCCCAAAAGCCTTTCACCACTTGGAGTAGCGCTTGACTGCAGTGGTGTTGACAGCTATTGTTTATGGCACCTTTTGTCTGTCCAAGCTACAGCAGAAACATTAAGTTTCCCTGAAAGTTAAAGGGGCTTCATTCAGAGGTGTGCTAGCCTTCAGGAGGTGACAGAAGAGGGTACACAACTGGGGTGATTTATATGCTATGCCATATAAAAGGAAATGAATTTAAGAGAATGATGCTACCTACAGACATCACCAGGCATGTTTTCCCATGGATGAAGGTACTTGTATTTCAAGAGTCATGGTGACACCCCCTGTGTTCTTGCTTGTCTTCTTTCCCAGGCAATATATGCCCAAAAGATTTCCACTCCCCTATGAACAATATTTATTCAGACTTCTGCAAAGGCAGACGGGTAAGTGGTAAGAATTTTATACTAGCTCTGCTCAGGTTCAGACAGTTATATAAATTAAATTCAGAGAAACAGTTCACTATTTCCTAAGAAACATTAATTTTTTGGTCTATTTTTAAAAAATTAAATACTAGATTGACAGTTACTTTCTGTAATCATGCAGTGCCTCATCACAAAAAGTCATATGTTTAATTGCATTTATTCTCAGTTTCTGTCCAGGCACTCCCCACTGTGCCTGTGCAGCTCCCTGAGGCCACTGTAATGCAAAGTTTCAAATGCACTCCCTAAGCCACACTGACCATAGGGGACCTTTGCCCATCACATCACATGTGTCAGATCTCAGACTATAAAGCACCACTAATTTCTTCTACCTGTAGATTTCAAAATTGATGTGTTTGTCATTTGGAAAAATGTGTGCTTTGCTATTAGCATAAGTCCCAGAACTGGTAGGATTTTCAGTGCTTCTGTGGTGCTATGAGCCATAGTTGCTATGATCTTAATTCTTAATTGAAATCCTATTACTGAGAAAAAATACTGTGCATAATTAAAATACTTTTTTACAATTCATTACAGCATAAAGGAGTTTAAATATTTTAGTATTAAAAAAATAAAAAGATAAAAATTATTGTCATAACATCAAAGAAGCAATTTATATTTTTTAAGGTAAATAGCATGAACATACTTACTGATCCTAATCATAGATGTGGATATTCAAATGAGAAAAATGTTACATATATATCATTATGTTGTAAAAGCAACAGTATTTTAAATACAGTATTATAAGCATGTCATTTCTAAAAGCAATGCTGATATTTAAAGTCCATAAAACCATGCCTCAATTTATAACTACAACTGCACATTTACAGGCATCTGCTCTATCTAGAGATCTCATCTTACTTCTGTTTTGCATGTGTTTTTGGTTGAAGAAATAACTACCTCGAGTATTATGTTTGCTAAGATGCTCTTAACTGAATGTAAAGTTGCCTTCCCTAATACAGATGCTACTCCATAGCCTGGAATTTGCCCGTGGGTTCCAATCACTAAATCTATTTCATACTGGAATAGAAAAGTGAACTACTTGCTGCAGCACAAGGTATTTATTGACAAAATGAGCCTTTACCATGAAGAACTGAAAGTTCACTGAGAAATAATCTCTGTGAACAATGATTTCATTAGGTTAATATTAATGCCAAACACCATTTTGTCTCTGTGCTCAGTTGAAATTAGTGGAATAATGGTAACAGGGATAGTATCAAAGAATATTTGGACTTGAGATACAAGGGAAAGTTCTTCCTTTTATACCTTTCAGAGCCAGCAGTGTTTCTTCACTGTTGTCCAGCTTTAAGTGATGTTCTTACAAGAACAGGTTTCAAGCTGCTACAAATCTGCCGTTTCAGGCTTGTGCAGTTCAAATTATCAAGCAGCTCTAAGAGCTGTACGGGGTAAAACTGGGCAGCAAAGACAGCACTGGTAGTCCAATCCCTGCAGAGCGGCCAGGGCGCTCCCTAACCTTACACAGATGGCATTTAATGCAATAGAGTTCGCAATTTAGTTTTTTAGATTAGATTAACACTTGAATGCATCTTATCTGCTGCAAAAAGAGGCAGCCAAGTGAGACACCACGAAGTTGGCAAAGCAGGAAAAAGAGAGACAGCTAGAAAAAAAAAAAATCGCAGTTTCAAATTACATAATTTTCTTTTGCCACAAGAACTCAACCCACAACCACAAGGTTATTTTCCTCCCACAAATTCATCCCTCTTTTTCTACCATAAACATCCAATGACTCGATCAATACTTTTGTTTTGGGCCCTGGTCTTGCAACACTTGCATATACATTCAAGTTTACTCACGTGAGTAGCATCTTTGGTTGCAGTAAGACAGTTCATTGAACGTGTAAATCTTTTGGGATTGCTGGCTTTGTTTTGTTAAGGTGAGGCAGGTTGTTAAGTAACTTTGCTCCTGAAAGCTTACCAAGGAAGTGTACAGTGGCAGGAAGAAGAAAAGAACCGAGCAATTCGCAGATTCCTTAAAAAGAAGTTGAAATTAATTTTAAAGACTCACTGAAAATTCTAACAGGAATACAGAAATAATCTTTGCCCTGCCCCCTCTCCATAGTGCAAAGAAAAGTTGTGCATGTTGTGAAGGAGAATTTTAAAAAAATTAAAATGAGTACTTCAAACTAACACATTCTTCTCTGTCACACACTGTGCCAAACTGTGCATTATCAGACTTCTGATGTGCTACTTTGAATGATTCATGAGACACTTAACATTATGGTATCTCAGTGATACACATCCTGGGATTTAGTGACACTCTAACATTTCTAAAGCTAAATAACCTAATGTTATGTGCCCACAGCATCCTGAATTTACACATCTCAGTACTGCAATAAATTTTGAAAAACCCAGACTTGCGACACCTGGTATCATGGGGGATATGTGACTCAAACGAGACATTAAATTCTGGTTCTGTCTACATATAACCTCTTTCCAAATGGGAACATGTATATAATGAAAAATAACCTCTTTCCAAATGGGAACATGTACATAATGAAAAATTAGTTATGCAATGGAAAAACCTACAGAGTACTGCTTTCTGGTTCTGGAGGATTTGTGAAACAGCATTTCTACGGATTTGAGGTGTATCAGTTCAGGACAAAAGTTTGATGCCACTAGCACTAACAGGTCTCTCCTAGCTGTAATAAGCTGGGGCGGGGGGGGGGTTGTGTGGTTTTGTGTTTTATTTTGTTTTTTAAAAAGTGTATATATGATTAAGTTTTCTGTCTTGATTTTTAAAATATATTAGCCTAATACCACTCTGTGAGAGCTTTCTGCAGATGGGAGCAATAAGAAATAAAATCAATGCATGTCAGCAGTGGAAGTGCTCTCCTAAATCCATGCCAGAACCACATCACTCTCCTTTCGACTTCCTCTGCTTTTCATAATCTTTCAGGATCACCCTTCTCAATTAAAAGACCAAGGCAGAATTCAGCTTATATTGTTTTAAACTTTTAGACAGAAAGTGCCTGCTCAAAAGGCAGACTCATAATTAATTAAACTCATATGCTCATAATTAATGAACAGAATTATCCACTAATCCTAAGTAGCACCCTTCTTCATGATTTTCATTTGAAAATTAAGTATATAAAGCACTGGAAAAGCAAATTTGAAAGGAAAAAAAGAACAATTTTTTTTTGCTTAGAACAACACAATGTATTACCAATGTATTTCTTAGCTGTGACTAAATCACTTAAAGTATTTAAAACTAAGGAGTTTTTGTTTACTGCAATGTTTGGGATGACTTGTTAGATTATAAATAAATACTAAAGCTAGGCACATGGCAGACCTGACTATAGAAGACATCATATCTACTGGTTTTCCTCTTCTAAAACAGACGTGTGGGTTCAATCCCAATGTCTCTATAATGGAAGTCTTTGAGTTCAGTAGGGGGTTTGCCGTATGAAAAATAAAAAACGGGGCATTAGCAGCCTCCAGGACTCCAAGGAATTAAGCAGTTTCAACTTCCACTTTAGTCAATGGAAATTGTGGCTGGCTGGATGACATAAACAGCATGCAGGATCAGTTTTAGAAGTTGTACAAACAACTACTGCCTATTTTCTTACCACAGAAAATCAGCAGGAGGCCTCTCATAATACACTTCACCAGTAGCAAGTATTCACAGAAATGTTTCCAATTAATTCAATTTAGGTTGTCATAAAATTGAAAAATAAAAACATCAAAATCTGCATGAGAAACAATAAACATTTGAAGATAGTTTCAACTTGCATACATAACCTTTCCACTATTACAGCACTCAACAGTATAACGCATTTTGCAACTACTGAATTAAAATCTATATTGCATCATAATAAATGTCTTGTAAAAAGCCAATAACATATTGCTTTGGTCTATCTGTAGCTTAATTTATCACCAAAATACAGAAAAATTATCAGGAAACCTGGTAAACTTAAAAATTGTCACAGAGAATGTGTACTTACAAGTATGTTTTCTTTGTGTATGGTATTATGACTTAAAAGAATACACTTACTAATAATAAATAAATGCTTTATTCCATTAGATTTGGTGCAATCTTATCTTCACTTTGTTAAAGTCAACTTTGAAAATAGTCTGATCCTGTCGTTCTTATTTCCTAATGATATGTAGAGCTTTCTTTATATTTTATGACAATTTGAACATATTACAATCAAACCATCCAAAAACTAACAGAACTTAAGAAAACAGAGAGACTGGCTAACCAATAAGATTCCAAGTTTGACATGGTACATGAGCTCCACTGTCTAACTGAGAATATTACTCGAAAATTAAAAAATCCTTCCTGAAAACTGTAGAATGAGGAAATGTTAGTAGAAATAACAAGAAAAAAGAAAGAAAACCAACAAATCATTGTATTCAAAACAGTAATCAGTCATTTTCAAAAGCTGTTGCCTCTTCACTCTATCGCTGCTTTTTGTATTTCAGAATTTCTATTCTAAGTTTCTTGGAGAAATACGGTTCTTCATTTGATACATCTCCAATAACACAAAAATATTATTTCTTTTGTTAGAACAAAGGAAAATAATACAGTCTATACAGCTGGTCATCCTACATAGCCTGCCAATGCCACATTACACTGGTTGGTTCTTCTCAAGCAGGTGCACTGAGTTTCTGAAACAGTGTCAGAGTACGGAAAGTTCAGAGGTGGTTTCTACACTTTGTGATAACGATACGATATTTACAACAACAAACAAACTCCTGACTTAGCTTCACCTCCGTTGGCATAACCTCCGGACTCTACTCTGTTGGGATCGTTCAGTTCATCAAACAGTCCCGTTTCTATGATCTCCTCCTGCCAGGGTATAGGGACAGCACCTGTCGCAAACCTTTTGAAGAACTTCTTATCTTTGTCATCAAACTCAATTCCTCGTACTTCAGAGAAGTCAGCAATGTCTCCGATATCTTTGGCATAGACAACTGATGGATCTGGCACAAATGGAGGGTCAATAAGGTTTGCCTCTAGCCTGTGGAAATTTATCGTTTTGAAGAAATTGTGTTTTCTTGGGTCATCATCTGCATTTCTGCAATAAAGCAAAAGGTTGTTAATCAGAGAGATGTTTTGCTCTCAGAGAGGTACAAGTGTGTCTGTGTTTCATACATGAGAGTACTTTAAAATAAGGATATATATATAATGTAACACAATTCCTTTTTTCCTAACCAAAGAACGTTGCATTGCACAATATAAGCAAAGCTGAGAAGCAGAAAACATTCTGATCCCATTACTCACTGCTCCACCTCTCAGGGAAAAGCAGTCCAGGCAAGGTGCCAAGCAGGAGCTGCAGTGCTGCATCTGGGATACCCCTATCCAAAGGCACACTCCCACCAGAACTGAACAGGAGCAGGATGGGAGGGGGACTCTGGGATTTACTGTCCAACAACAGCAGTTCAACAATTAGCTCTGTATTAACCAGGATAAGAATATCTATTAAACTCTAGACTGGGGTACCTTGGGTTAATATATCTGGAGACTGACTGAGCAACAATAAGAAACGGGTGACAAATGACATTTCTGGTTTTATCTTAATTCCAAGCAGCTACACATTTACATCATAAAACTCAGTTATGTCACTCCAACACTCCTGCTTTTAGTGCCTCTTTTCATTCAAAGTAAATACTCTTATAAATGAACAAAGATTTTTTTAGGCAAGAGATTCACAAATTATGACATTAACTAAAGTATATGTGCCACTGTCACAAACACAATCCTTTATTAATATTGTTAATACCTAATAATAAAACCAAGAAAGGACTAACTGTAAATGCATAAATTAAATACATCTGATGAAAAACATCTGCAGACCTCAGGGAGAACTTTAGCTGTAAAAGAAACACCAAATTTTTTCACTGTAGATCCACAGAGAGACTTGTAGGATATGGTGATGTTAAGAATCATCTGAGCCTCAAATGTGTGCTCACTACAGTATGACCAAAGATCACAGCTTTTGAACTGTGCCTCTAGCGTCAAGGTATGCAGTCTGAGTTTTGAATTCTAGGAAAAGGAGGAGCAGAGAGGAGCACTGTATTTTCCACACCTATGCATTTTTTTTAATGTATTTATGAATGCACCGCTCTTGAAAACAGTAATATAGGAAAACTAAATTTGTCAGGGTTTCAGCCTCAGAAAATGGTAGTTCCTAACACAATGCTTTTTGCTTTTCTCACTTCCTTACGAAATCATACTGAGCAAAGTGTAAGCCCTCATGTATTTCTAGACAGTGTTCTATGAACAAAATGTAATTGCAAACATTTGGCAAGTCTTTTTATCTCTGCAAGTGTGCAGAAGCACCATATAGAAGAT
Organism: Cephalopterus ornatus; assembly: GCA_013396775.1. NCBI lineage: Eukaryota > Metazoa > Chordata > Aves > Passeriformes > Cotingidae > Cephalopterus > Cephalopterus ornatus. The sequence continues at coordinate 186,207 of VZRE01005724.1, read as the reverse complement.
TTGTGTGACTATGGAAAAATCTTCATTTTTTAAGGCCTCCGTACTACGCATGCAGAACAGCCTCTCCAGCTTGCCACTACTGCCTGTTCCTCCCATGCTGTCCTGCCATGCTTCCAGCCTGCCTTCGTGCTGTCCAGGCATGGCCAGGATGAAACCACCGGCTGCCCTTTTCAGCCTCCCTGCTACTGTCACTTTGCACCTCTGGTGCCCCGTTCCTCGGGGAGCAAGCCACCACCAGCCACTATCTACTGTACACCAGCACGACTAGGATGCTAAATCACAGCCTGAAGAATGACAGAGGCTGCCATCCAGGCATGCTGGGCAATGAAAAAGTGCTATTTTCAAATAGAAAAAGAGGCATATGAACACAATTATACGGATTAAGCCAACAGGGATCATGTCTTCTGCATACGTACAGTGTTGCAAAATCATCTCCTAACTTACCCAGGTATGATTCCAAGTACCTGAGCAGCCTGACATGACTTGTATGTATATTCACTGGTAGCCTGAAGCGCATTAGAGCTGCTGTTCAAATTAACTAATGTCCTGGGACACTCGTGGGCCAGTAGTACTGACATTCTACTGGGCAGTAGTAGTGTTTCTCCTCCTGAAACCATAAAAAGTTAAAAAATGTAAAGCTACATGAATGCCATCTACTGGAACTGAGGCATCTTCCAAGTAGCTGGAGGTGAACTTAAGCTCTTCCTCTGTGAACTTTACATAACTTTAACAGGAAGAGCAAATGAACTCATACAGAGTTGGTCAATTTTGCGTTCTTCCATTAAAAAAAATTAAAGAATCACTTTATAGGTTTGGGATTTGAGATATCAATCCCAAAAAGCTTGAGTGGAGAAAAGGGGTTACATCTTACATCTGGTGAAATTGAACCTTCAATAAAAGACTGTTTTAAAAGGTCAGGTGTACAAAGTAAAGCTGTCTTTGAGCAGCTTTAACTTATGCAACAGGCACTTCTGTAGATAACCCAAGCTCTTGTTGTCCTCAGTAGAATTACAGTGCTAATCTCTACAAAAGGATGAGCTGTCCTGAATAGTATTGCCCTGTTTAAGAGGTACATGCAGGCTTTTATTCTCTATCATGCCCAGGAAGCAAATACATCCTATTGCATTCCTTCTCTAATTATGGCACATAAGAGTAAGGATATCGTAAACAGCAGAAAATTGGAAATAATATGTGCAGTTACCTTTCTGTGTACATTTCTCCCATTGCTGAGAAGGAAGGATCAAGAAGCAGAGAGAATGATGGTAAATGACTCCCTTGGCACAGGGGATGTGGTCACAGGAACTGAATCATTTGTTGCTGGTTTTGCTTCAGACTTGCTGAATGAACTTGACCAAGTCACTCAGAATCTCTCAATTAATTTTCTCCTACTCTGAAATTTATTTACTTCACAAAATGCTGTAAGTCTAAATGTCTGCAAGTATGACGGTTTGTAAGTTAGAATGCTCTAAGTGTTTTTGTGATAAATTTACTTTTAAAGTAAGCTTTTAAAACATCCTCAAATAATATAGATTTCGTATTAAACATGCTCTATGTGCTGTTGGAAATAACTTTTTTTTGCTGCCTTGCATAGTTGTTGGGAAAATTCATTAGGCACAAAGAGTAGCTGTCTTCATTTAGCACTAGAATATTAAAGATATGTATATTAATGATATATTATCTTTTATTAGAGTAAATTTTTTCAGATAAATGTTTGCCTAGCATTTTGAAAAACTGTTCCATATTGTTAGGAAATATAAATTTAGAAGTCTATGCATTTTCAGTAAGATCATTTGTCTATTCCTTAATTAAGACTGGAAAAGCATCTGATACATGTATTTGTATTCATAGATGACTCAAATCGTAGGGTACTCTAAAGATGGGTACTATCAGTTTCCTATTAATTTTTTACATTTTTATTATATTTTTTATTTTGTCTATATTGCAAATGTAAATCCACAATCTGTCTCATTGGAAATGCACTAAATGATTTTTATATATATATATATACACACACCCCAACACACCTCAGAGGAATCAGACATAGATAAGTTACACATTACAATGTTTAGCTTTGCAGTTTTCTTCTTATTGAACAGTTCCTTGAAATTTCTAAGTCAGGGACACATCCATCAGTCTTCATCAACCCAAAGCCACCTGTAAAGTCCCCAGAAATGTTTTGCTTTATAGGCATTTGTGCCAAATATTTTTTTTCCTCCTTTTTCTCCCTTGGATGAGTCAGGAAGACCAAAATCTGTCTAAGATTTTTTTAAAGCAGCTGAGCAAAGCAAAGGGGTTAAGGTCTGTTCAGTAAGAAGCCAATGACGCAGCCTTGCAAGTTAGATATCTGCAGGGAAGAGAATCCACACTGCAGATTTGGATTTCTGCCCACATCATTCCAGTAAGTGATGCAGCCTAAGATTGTGCACTCAGTCTGCACTAGCACAGATGCAGGTTTCTACTTGAATATCTTTTACCTTTAGGAAAGAATGTGCAAGAAAAATGGGTTGCCCCCTTCTCCCCAAAATTATATAGAGTTTACAACAGAAAATAACAGAAGGGAACTCCTATGAGTTGTCTGGAGTGAGGATAGATAACCACACTATTGTAACAACATTCCTTATTTCCATATTATCTTCAAAACTTTCCACCTCTCTCTTCCTAGAAATGAAAGGGAAAATTCAGTACTCTATAGGAAGTGAAGATGTAACCCATTTTGTGTAATATCTAAAATAATGATATTGTTTGCAGCTTTAATCTCCATTTTATTGAGTCTGAGAAGGCATACCTGCTTCCTAAACGGTCCTCCTTTTTCTTAGCCAAAAACAGTCGGCAAATATCTTTCGCTTCCTCTGTAAAGCTGGCATGTTCAAATTTCACCTCATCTTCCAGAGTTCTTCTTCTAACCTCATCCTTATTGACCTTTTCTTTGAAATCCTTGAATGGCGTTCGCCCAGCAACCATCTCATAAATAGAGCAGCCCATAGCAAACCAGTCCACGGGATAGCTGTAGTCTTCTTCCTTCAGGATTTCCGGAGCCATATAACCATTTGTCCCAGCCTATTGCAAACAGACAGACAGACAGATTTACTATACAATGTCAGTAATGAAATGCATACAGTTAAACAGACTAGTCTATAATTCTTCCAAAATATTAGTAATAGTACTGATAGATTTTGTATCTAGAAACTCTGCATAATTGACTTCTTTTTATCTGGAAACTGTGAGGTATAACTGTTTTAGCATATGGACTGTATCTGTCTTTAAACATCTTGGCATATGGGAAAAATACGCTTTTTTCAAAAGTGAAATGTCTGTGCAATTTCCACCTAAAAGTGGTTTATTTTTAAATTCACGTCTTGCTTTCCTCTTCCATATTATTTTTTTCTGTTGAAGATATTGTTAGATTTCTCCTGCAAACACAAGTAGCAATCAATTTGAAAAGATTTTAAAAAAGACAAAAATCAGGCAAAACAATCACTGATTCCCACCCTGTTCACTGGTTATAATTGGTCCAACACAGGGGTCTGCTGCCAGTGAGAAAACTCATCGAGCCAGTAGCTGAGCTGCATGAGGAAGTTCTCACCCGCCTCCCTCTTGGTGTCTGGATGGAAGTTCTACCATCAAGAGCCAAGAAAAACTCCTAAAACCATTGTAAGAAAGTAAACCTATATATTATAATTCATAAATGACACTCCTTTGGGTGAAAGACGAGTCTGTATTTCCTGACTAGAACCAGCTGTCTGAATAAAGACTGTGCAGCACTAACGGCCCCTTCTCCCAGAGAAGGGACCACTGTGGGAGGGAATCTGCCTGCTTCCTTCCCAGACTAGGCCTGGCACATTCCCCTTGGGGGACAGGCTGCAGTGTCCAAAATAGCTCCTGCTGCCTGTCTCCCTGGGGAGCTGATTCACCTGGGAGGGAGGTGAAGGGATCAGGCCCTCCATGTGCTTTCTGCTGCACCGATACAGGGCTGAGGACGTGAGACTGCCATCGTACAGCACTGCCTCAGCTGACCCAGCAGTTACTGCTGCTTCCGAGCCCGGACCTTTTGTATTTACCAGACTCAACCAACACTGACAGCTATGTCAGAAGTTGCCTGAACCTCTCATATCTGTTTTAAATACTGGCTCTGATCTATTACTAGCATTAAAATTTAAAACGAAAAACTGCATTTGTGCAAATTCCCACTAAAGGTTATTTGAGACTGTCATTATTACTGCTACCAGAATACAAGTAGTGACAGAGATTCACTCCAAAGAAAAACAGTTAGGAAAGGGTAACTTTAACTAGAGCTTTGGGCAAATTGTATTTATAAAAAGCACAGCTCAACAAATAAATTTTATTTTATGGGGTTGGGGCAACAGCATTTCCAAGTCACATCTCCCTATAAACTACAGCTTGTGTCACTACACATTATGACATGTACTCTACTGTAAACATGAGGGAACATGTTAGCATCAATTAAAACATAAGCTTAATGGACAGAAAATTAAATCCAGATTGTTTTCCCTCTTTGTTTTTTTTGTTTGTTTTTTTTTTTTTTGCTTTTAGGGATATAGAGCAAAATCCTCCATTTCACTGGAAAACAGAAATGAGATGAGAAAAACAAAAATATCAGCCAGATTGAAAGCAAAAGAAAAGGTTAAAAGAAAACTGGTGCCTCCCTCACCAAAGCCACAGAATTATAGGCACCGCAGCAGCTGACATCATCCCCCAGGCAATTTATACTGCTTACATTGACTTTATCTACGTAGAAGTTAATACTGAGAGATACCCTGACAGGATTACATTTTTAGGTATGATTACTGCTCTGTTCAGAAAAGAGGACAAGTGCTCAAACACAGAGCATAGACCCCAGATCCCTCTGGCACCAGAAGAACCTGGAAGGGAGAGAGGAGGCTGAAAGTAGTAGAGAAGTTTTGGTACAAAAGGATGCAACACAGAGCTCATTGCAGATTGGTGAACACAACTCTAAAGAGGCTTCTGGAATATTTTTTCTTTTTTTTTTTTTTTCCCCTCCTTCTGGGAAGCAATAAACATTCTTATTTTTACTGAGGTGAAGCTGGGGCACTAATGCCTTGAAGAATTGATGAGTCATATTATCATCAAAATGTGCCCTGACAGCACAGTATGGTCTTTCTGATAAGACATTACTTTGCTGCAAGTTAGATCATCATACAGGACCTGGATACATCTGACATGGAAAAGTCAGAAATCTGTCACAAATGTGTCTCAAGGCAGTTCCTTCCAGATTGCCTCTCTTTCTTCCATAGTTGTTTTTCAAAAGAAATAGTTTCCAAGTAACCTCAGTCTCTTCCATGTGCATTTCCCACACACCCTCCAGTAGAACACACTATCCAGGAGAACACTGTGCTTTGACACGGTGCTGGCGTTTCCCAAGGACAGAGAAAGCACGGCCGTAATCACAGACCAAAAAAACTCATGTCCACAATTTAATGGAATATAAAGATGGAGCAATAACAGCCTTCCTTCAGACTGAAGTGACAGGCTGTGGATGAGCTGAACTATGAACTAGAACCAAACTTCAGACTTCTAAATTAGTAGCACTGAAATCTTTTGAGCTCTTATTGAGATGATCCAACTCAATCTAAGGAAGACGGGAGACATATTGTTCCTCTGACATGCCCAACCATTTCAATTCAGAATTTCATGAGAGCTGGTTTCCTCATGGAATTTTACCTGAACTTGAATCTGAAAACAAATCTCTCCCAATCCTGAAGCCTTCCTACTACTCACAATGAAGGAACAGGCTGAGAAGCAGGAATCTAAACCTAACCTCGTAACCCCTAAGACTCAAAACCCACTAAACCACTACTATTTTATAGGAGAAACAAACACATTTCACAAGTAGTCAGCAATGATGCTTAAGGGGGAAGAAATACAAAACAAGGAGGAGGAAGAAATACATAAATCTCTATCTTTATCAAAACAAGTATTTGAAGAAAGAAAGAAAAGAGCTTAAATTTTAGTCTTTTCCATCTACTTCCACATATGTGTAGCTTTGGCAAAATCATTTGGGAAGAAAGATGCTGAAGCTATAAGCATTTGCTGTATTAGGGAAGACAAAAAAAGGAAATATTCAGCCCCCAGAACTGGGAGAACATCCATCTTTAAAATGAAGATTTAATTCTGCTTTAATCTTTGGAGAGTAGATAGCATTAGAGGAAAGCTAAAACCTAACATCCCTACACTAATCATTATGGAGAACAAGATGCCCAAGATCAGATCATTTCAAGAAAAAGAGATCCTATAGCAACAGGAAAGGCAGCCTCAATGATTCAGGAGAGGTTCATGTAAGGAGGTAAAACAGCTTTATGAAGGGAGTTTTTAAACTATACTAGCTCACTAGCAGTGAGATTTGAGCAGCAAAAAATAGTGTATTAGGTGGAAAACTTATCCACTGATTCCCAAAGCAGAAGTGAATTAAAGTAATGAGTTAAATTACTCTCAGCAGACAAGGAATAAATAAGTATATATATATATACTCAAACGCAAAAAGGAAAAAAAAAAGGACAGAAAGCAATTAAAAGCTACCAGAAAAGTTAAATGCATTATTTTTGAGAAGGGATCTCTTTCCCATGGGCTGGTATTGAATATTTAATTTAGTTAGAATTATCTGACCATGCCTCAGAATGGATACCTCTGAGTATGAGATACTGGTATGTCTATCACACAAAAAATCACCTCTTTGTTATGATTCTACAGATGCTTTAATTCAATGTTATATATAAGTACATTCAGAAGCGGTATATTAACTGAAACCCACTTTTTCATACTAGATCTCATTTTACATGGATAAATTTCACTCTTTTAATGTAAACAGGAAAAATAAAAAACCCACACTCAGTTCCTTTGTTGTCAACTCTACACAACTAGGATGTCCACTGGGTTTTGACTGAGACCAAGGACATTATTTTATTCTTCCCTATAGAATTCCTAGTAAGACAAGGAACCCTTTGAACATTTGTGCTGACTGCTCAAGTGATCTTACAGAAACAAACACATGGTACTACACCTTCGCTGACCTGAAAGCATCTAATGGGACACAATAAATAAAAATATCACAAAGACAAGGAATGTTGTATTATCCCAACTTTTTACAGAAGGCAGAAATCATATGCTATTGCAGGGGCACACAACTTTTTGAAGCATAGTCAATATAACACTTGCTATTTTTTGCTTGCTCTCCATTTAATATTGTCTTTTGTGATGATGAGCAGGATGCCTTACTTATATATGCTATTTGAAATACAAAAATAGTCATTACATTTCAGTCAATTAAATTTTAATTGACTTGCTTTTGAAAAGGGTTCACAAATCTCCTTCTCCCTTTATTTCACTACCTTGAGAACAACACAAAATACAATTTTTCAATAATCCTCTAAAAAGTAATGACCAAATGTTGCCCTTGGATTCATTAGTGAAGAAGTTCTGTTAAATAGAATTGTTGCTTTCAGTGTGGTTTGACAGGGCATAGTAGAAATGACTCATCTGAAAGTATACAAATGTTTCTTCTGTGAAATGCGATCCCGCATAAATTTTTAAAAGGTCACATAATTATAATCTTTTAGCAATACAAGATGTGATCCTGTGAAACAGTGCACTTGGTTCCCAGTGCAGTCAACGGGTACTGGGCACAGCACAGCTCCGAGCAGAGTGAGGCCCACAGTGCCCACACTCACACATCCTCACACTGCTGTCCCACAAGGGAAAGCCCCTCCAACACCCTGATCCAGCTTCCAGCAGATGCAGGCAAGAAACAGAACTCTCTGGAGCTTTCAGCAGCACAGAAACAGGCAAATGAGGAGAAACGGGATTTAGATCTCTCTACCTTTTCCCACAGATCTCTGAAAAACAAACTCGATTGATATCATAAACCAAACAGTAAAGCAAATCAGAATGTCTATCTTTTGTTTGCCATGGCACAAGAACTGTTGAACAGAGGAAAAAAAACAAGCTGAGTTTAGCTCTATCAGCTGTTTCCTGGGGCTCGGTCCTTCCTTCCTCCAAGGGGTGCCACTGCCTGCTTTGTTCTCTTGTCCAGCTGTTCCTCCACTCCTTCAGCAATGGCCTCAACAGACCCTGCAGGAATGCAGGAACAGACCACAGAACTCTCTCCTCTGCACACAAGCTAATAGGCCCGAGATGGGGAGAATAACAACTGATCTGCCTCTGTCACTCACTTTACCATCTTAATTCTCCCAAGAGCCACTGTGAGAAGGAAGGAGCGTAATTTAAATGAGTCACACAGAATTGCAGTTACTCCACAGTTTCTCACCACATGTTCATACAGTAATAAGAAACCTGCTGATCAAATTAACAGGCAACTATCCTTCAAAAGAAGATAAAAAATCAAATCTAAATAGGATAAAAGTATTCTGAAAAGTCTCACAGAACAAAGATTTGGCCTATTGTTAATGCTTAGCAAAGGAAAGGACCTTCCTTTGGGAAGGACATTCCTTTGGGATGGTCCATCATAAACTAATGGGCTACTGAGTCAGAAGAACAGAAGGACCATTCAGAATACCAGAGATAATGAGAAAGAAAGGACTGTATAGGAGCTTAGGAGCTACTGAATCCCACATGCTTACACAAGTTTCAAGACCAAACTTTTTTTTTTTTTCATATAGGAACATAATTTTCACAGGGAAAGCTGTCTGCTTCAAAAAAACTCATACAGAAAAAGCACAAAAGGGGCAAAACAAATTTCTCCTATATTAGAAAAAAACCCAAACACTAAAATTGCCTCTGGGTTCAAAGTCACTAAATGGAATAGTACAAACTCCACCATTGGTTTTTACTCTTTTTAGTTTGAAGAGAGTTGCACAAATGAAAGGGAAGGCCACTCTGTGCAGGAGGGACAGGCTGCCTCTCTCCTCCTACTTGGGAAGAGAAACAGACACAGGTACAGCATGTTTTTCAGTTTAGATTCACACTCTATGGAAGTCAAAGCAATAAATGGCTTGAGGAAGGGCAGTCCAGTAACTGGGCACCAATTTTAACTTTGGATTCTACAGCACGTCCCCAATTTCTTCTGCGTGATCTCACGTAAATCTTTGCCTCAGATCCCTACTAGAGATACAAGCTGCTAGCATACCTACCCTGGGAAGTGCCATCCGAAGAAATACACATTCATAGACAGGGAAGTAATCAGACATTATAGGGATGGAGCATTCTGAACAAGCAGAACACTTGGTACACACTCATAAACACACAGTTAGAATTCAAGAATTATAAGGGTTCTCTAGTCTTCCTGTAACATGATTTTCCCTTTAATTTCCTTTTAAAACTCTCCTGACGATTTCCCATCTATAATGTGGGAATAATAATAATACTTCAGAGATGTTTATGGTTTCATTATTTAATGACCACAAAATATTCTATAAACACTGTTAATAAGGGAGAAAACTCTTCATACACTTAGCTGTGTCTATATTTTATGAAGCTCTTCATAATGAATGCAAATACTGTATCATGGCAGCATGAGTAGGCTGCTTTCTCAGAAAGGGGACATCCAAGAGAAATTCTGTGCTCTATGCCAGAAAAATACTGCAGGGTGCCCTGGGAAGGAGATAGGCTCTCCAGTGTGGGTACAGCTGCTGTAGGTTAAGCAGTACAAAAGTCAGTGAGGCCTGGACAGTTACTGCTGATCACTGAAATCCACAGGATTTCATCCACCTTATCTTTCAGGATTATGACTAATGTTGGAGGTACAATTCTTTAAAGTGTAAATCCAGGAAGATGGGTACTGGCTGCATCAGACCAGAGGCCCATATGGCCAGTTTACTCTTGGTGAACTGGTCCAATAAAGGATGTATAAGGGAAGTCTGTAAGAACCTGGTGTGTACATTGAGTTACACTGAGACTTCTCTGACGCCTTCCTAGACTCCAACTACTTGCAGTTTAAGGGCTTCCAGAGACAGAAATGGTTTCTCTCAACAAAAGTGTTTTCCATCAACTGTCCACTCTCCCCCTGAACTAGGCCAATTCTCAGACACTACAAGACCTTTTGCAAGAGTCCTGCAGCTTAACTACACCCTGTGCTGAGATCCACCCATCTGCCACCTTTCACTAATGGATTTTAAACCAAGCCCACAGTTTTCACCTCCATGTGTCTGTAACTCCAGGATTTTGTCTTAAAAAAAAAAAAGTAATTGTATGTTTGTTAACTGAAACTACTCATGACAGTAAGTGGGATGTCACATGTGGTCCAGTAAGAACGGAAGTGCTACACTATCTCACAGCTTACTGTTCATGCAATACTGCTTCTGGTCAAAGCTGTCAAATCAAAAGGTGAAAGAATTACATTGTCAGCCAAATGCTGCATTTCTTATCAATGAAACAAAAACATCTTTGATGATGGTGGGTCAACAAGTGGCACACTAGATGATTTACCAGAGATCATTTCAGAACGTACGCTATTTTTATAGAAAATGCAATAGCATTTATTGTGAGATTAAACTGAATCAAGAACTATGTTAAAAGTCATGAAAAGACACCTGATGCTACATCATGAAGGGCTCCACTGTCTTTCCCAGACAGAAAAGGTGTCGCATGAGTCACATGCCACATGTAGGAAAAGCATTTAATGGGACACATTGCCTTCTCAAAATTTTAGATGGACTATAGTATCCTTTCTGCCACCTCCAAAACTGCAGGAGGCAGAATGGTCCCACAAAATCATTTTTGCTCCCTTCACTTGCATAATCATGGCATTTATAGAATTATTTAGGTCAGAAGAGATCCTAAGATCATTGAATCCAATCATTACTGCAGCACTGCCAAGTCCACCACTAAACCATGTCCCTAAGTGCCACATCTACATGTCTTTCCAATACCTTTATTGTGGCAGAATGGTGACTCCACCACTTCCCTGGGCAGCCTCTTCCAACACTTGGCAATCGTTTTGGGGAAGAAACTTTGCTTAACATTCAATCTAAATCTCCCTTGGCACAACTTCAGGTCATTTCTTGTCCTGTCGCTTGTTGTTTGGGAGAAGAGACTAACCCCCACCCAGCTACAATCTCCTTTCAAGGAGCTGTAGAGAGTGATAAGGACCCCCCTGAGCCTCCTCTTCTCCAGCTCCCTCAGCTGCTCCTCATCAGACTTGTGCTCCAGACCCTTTCTCAGCTCCACTGCCCTTCTCTGAACACACTCCAGCACCATAATGTCCTTCTTGCAGTGAGGGGCCCAGAACTGGACACAGTGCTCAAGGTGTGGCCTCACCAGTGCAGAGTACATGGGGACAGTCACTGTCCTGGTCCTGCTGCCACACTGTGGCTGATCCAGGCCAGGATGCCATTGGCCTTCTTGGCCACCTGGGCACATGCTGGCTCATACTCAGCCAGATGTTGACCAACAACTCCCTTTTCCCACTGGGCAGCTTTCCAGCCACTCTTACCCCAGCCTGTTGCACTGTAGGGGGTTGTTGTGATCCAAGGGCAGAAACCAGCACTTCACCTTACTGAACCCTGTACAATTGGCCTCAGCCCATCAATCCAGCCTGTCCAGATCCCTCTGCAGAGCCTTCCTCCCCTCCAGCAGATCCACACTCCCACCCAACTTGCTGTCGTCTGTGAACTTACTAAGGGTGCACTCAATCCCCTCATCCAGATAACTGATGGACATATTAAACAGGGCTGGCCCCAGTACTGAGCTGTGGAGAACCTCACTGGTGACTGGCCCCAGCTGGATGTAATTCCATCCACTACCACCCTCTGGGCCCAGCCACACAGCCAGTTTTTAACCCAGGGAACAGAACACCCATCCAAGCCATGAGCAGCCAGTTTCTCCAGGAGAATGCTGTGGGAAACAGTGACAAAGAATTTACTACAGTCCAAGCAGACACATCCACAGCCTTCCCCTTGTCCACAGAGTGGGTCACCCTGTCACAAAAGGAGATCAGGACGGTCAAGCAGGACCTGCCTTTCATAAACCTGTGCTGGCTGGGCCCAATCCCTTGGTTGTCTGGTATGTGCTGCATGACAGCTCTCAAGAAGATCTGCTCCGTGACCTTCTCCAGTGCGGAGGTCAGACTGACAGGCCTGTAGTTCCCTGGACCCTCCTGCCCTTCATGTGGATGGGCATCACAATTACTCACATCCAGCCAAAACAAGTCCTCATTTTGAGTCCAGGGACCTCCCTGGTTTGCCAGGACAGCTGGTAAATGATGGCAAGTGGCTTGGTGAGCACTTCTGCCTGCTCCCAGCTGGCCCCACAGACTTGTGTGGATAAGGTTACATTCTGTAGTCTATGTTTCAGAGATTAAAGAAACCCAAAACACCTGTCATGGTGATGCAGATCAAAACAACTGTGACTGTCAAAATTTTTAAGAACAAAGTTCTGCTAATAAAAAGACCAATCTTACATGTCATACTTAAAAATGCAGCAGAACGGTGGTTTTGAAACTGCAAAACAGCAGCAAGTCCCTCTAATTCTGAACAAAGGCGCTGTCATTTTTCAAAGTGCAAAGGAAGAACAAATTTTTACAGAATCTTATCCAATAAGAATGCCATGTGATAATGAACAAAGGTCAACTGTAGAATGGCTTGCTGAGTTATTCTTTATTTCACAAGTCTAAACTCTCCTCCTGCTTCTCAACTGCCTTGAAATTAAACTGCAAGTTTCAGGAACATCTAAATAGATTTCCTTCTGTTTTCCTAAGAAATAGAATCTTATAATAAATAAACATACAGGAGGGCAAAAGGACATTTTGAGTAAGATTTTAACCAAAACATGTTTTTCCTATAAAAATATTATGATGTCCTTCAAATATATAAAACATAGCACAGGAAAACTGTGAAGAAGCCTGAAACCTCTGAAGATATGAATGCACTTTTATAAATACTACAAAAATATGTTTGTGTTATTTTTCGCAGTTATTATGTCAATATTTAAGCTCTCTGGCTCACACACATCTGCACAAAAGTTGCTTCACACAAAAGCCATACCCAATAAGGGCAGAAAGTTCTTCCCGAAATAAACAGCAAATACACACTGACATCTGGAAAAATGGAATTAAGTCCTCTATATTTCAATATGCAGAGGATATGAGGGTACTACACAGAAAAACAAATTGACTTTTCTCACAGCCATTCTCAGGTTTAATTAAGGTCTAATTAAGAAGTATTATTTTTTGGATAAGGGCAGGAGCACTTGACTCACACACAAGAAGTGAATTTTGAGTAGTATGAGAAAAAGGTGCAGAGACTTCAAGAAAAAGATGACTGGTCAAACTCTTCAAGTGGAGAAACTTGGGATGGAGGCTCCTCATTTCTGTCATATATTAAAAAAACTAGTTCAAGAATCAATCAGGTACATAACTAGACAAAACACTTGGTCTATAAAAAGCCACCTTTGCAGTCTCTCAGTTTCTCCTTGTTGTCTATTTCAATTATGTAAGACCGAGAGAAAATCAACATTTTAAAAGTCATAATTTTAAGATGCAAGCTAGTTTTTGCACAGAATGATCCACACATCAGATGAGATGCTACAGGCACATTTGTATGAAATCATGATATTTCTTAAAGTCCTGAATAATTTTATTACCACTGGAAAAGAGTTTCTGTTTCCAGTGATGTCAGTAAGCTCTGCCTGAGAATGTGTGAATATATACATTTCTCGAGAGATTGCACAGGTACATGTATGTATCATGAGAAGATCCCAGCTAATCCATATTTGATGAAGAAAAAATACATTGTAAGTAGCTTTTAATTGCCTTCTACTTTCTTTCATTTCCAAGACTCTTGTTATTCAAACTTGTGTGTGGGTTTTTTTGGTGATTTCCCCATTCCAAAGCCAGTTAGCACTTCACAAAGACAAATCAGCACACGTAGTGAAATTAAAGTTTTCTAAATTCTGTCATTATTACTGTAACAATTACTTACAACTGCCTATATATGTTCAAAGTAACATTCACATGGCAAGTTGGATGTTTCTACTGGATGCTTTAGCAATTGAGAAGAAAGTGAGAAAACTAAGGCTGGGTATGCAACTCCTTCTAGATCTTTGCAAGGAGCACTGTTTCTGAAAGCAGGCTGTTTTTATTTATAATTGTTGCAGGCAATTGGTATAGAGCACACAACTATTTTTCAAAAGGAGTATATGTAATGGCAGTACTTAAAGAATACCAAGGCTGCTACTTCAATTACATAAGTATTAAATCACCAGTTGCACAATGCCTTTTCTGCAGCAAAAACGCACACTACTTTTTAAGAAGAACACATTGAAGTCACCCATCTCAAAGTCAAAAAACCTTCCTACCCACAAAGAAAATTTGGCTGGTGAACAGTATATAAATGTTAAAGTTTCATAGACACCTTCACTGAAAACTTAGAAAATGTCTAAAACAGGAGCTCATTAACTAGCTCATTACTTGTGCCACGTGACAAGCTAATCACCTAATAAGATTTAGAAAAGGGATTAATGGATCCTCCAGGTGATGTGTGGGTGATGTGCATTTATTCATATGTGAGGGGCTGGGAATTTTTTTATGCTTTGAAAGCATAAGAAATTTCATCTTTAATAGCTTGTACACCCATGAGAGGTGTACAAAACCTTCAGAATTCATCAAAATCGTGATGAAATGAATATACAGATAAATCCATATATTACATTTGTTAGATCAGTAGTAATATCCCTTAATTAGTGACTGAAAATTATAAGCCTTAAATTGTCAGTTCAGACCATCCTCCAAAATCTAGAAACAGCTCTATAATGTTAGGCACTTCACTCAAATACCAGTACAATACAGATTTGGCCTGAAAGGAATATATTTTCTGCTTTGGCTTATAAAAATGCCCTTATAAAACTGTGTCCACAAAATGGTGAACTGATTAGATTTCATTTGATAAACCTGTCTTGGAGCCATATATCCTTTTGGGTGAAAAAACCCAAACCTATACAAATCACTTTTTTTTAACTGATAACAGTTTGGTAGTCATACTCAAAAAGCATACTATGATGTGAATTTTCTGCTGATTTTAAGTCACAATAGAAGTGTGAACAAAAATTACTTTAACAGCACCATTTTTACTTTATTACAGGGGTACATGGTGAAGCTTAATGTAAACTTTGTAAATCTGTTCTTTGGCCTTCTTATTTATACTATTAGTATAAATAATAACAATATCTAGCACTCATGCAGTGTTTTTTAGGAGGAGCTTTCAAAGGATTCAAATATGACTAGTTTACAGAAATGCAAAATGACACTGGGAATTATTATTGATTTCACTCACTCATAGGTATGATACAGAAAATGAAAAAAAATACCTTGTCTCTTATTTCAACGTTCTGAATTATTAAAACTGCTTTTAACAGAAATTTCCTATAACGCATTACAATCATGTAGTACACTACTCATTGTAGTTTTTGCCCTTATAAAAGCACACTAACAACGGTGAATAGAGCTTCTAACAACAGAAGAAGGGTCATTAACAACTTGACTGTCATAAGTGAGGAACAACCAACCTTGACCAATATTGCTTTGAGACTGGATCCTAATACCCACAGAAGTGGAACACTGCTAAACACACTGAGTGTTTCATTTTGGATTTTTTTCCTCCGCCAAACCCCACATATTTACAAGTAAGAAAAACTGCCCTTCAACAACATTATTTTTTCTGACCATAGTAACTGCATGGATCTGGAACTTGCACAGCACAGTAAGTTTATAGCTTTGGGTTCACTGATCAAAATGCCATCTTCACAAAAAAACCAACATTCCCATTTCACCTAAGTTCTACTTAAAAACCTGCCTTAGCTTTCACAGAAAGTGCATTTTTGTATCCAAAACACTATGCAGTCCCATTTTATAATTATTTACTATCTATACATACAGCAGTTTCCATCTTTTCTTTCAGTGAGAACTAAAACCACTCATAATACAAACTTCCTAAATTGCCAGGAAAATTTCCTTCAAAATTACTGTATTTAACGACATCAAAAAATGTGTACTTCAAGCATGATGCAAAAGGCCACAAGAACATCCTTTCTTCTACTGAATTTCTAGCATGAGAGACTTGGGGAGTTTAACACAAGGCAGTTCGACCAGGTTATTATAATGTTGCTTCTGTTTCTTCATATTCTTAGTGTATTTCAGACACATTCTCTCATTATATATATATTTAGGCTCCAGATACCTTGAGAGAAACAGGCCTTTTTCATAGTTAAGCTCCCTGCATATTTCTTGTGTAAACCTCCTGACGTTATTACAAATCCAGGTAAGAGTTTGGGATGACCACAGGCACAGCTGAAGTGCTGCACAATCTAATTCACACTACAAAATCCATCTGGTCACCCATATTTTTCTTCCTACACATGCAGACAGGCAGGTCTATTTGCAAACTGTCAGATGTGCTAACTTTATCAGGAATTAATTTGTGGGGGGGAAGGAAGGCTGGCAATGGTTTCTTGTGCAGCACCACGAACACCTGCAATGCAATCACTGAAGAGTAAGGTATAAGAAATTGTATTCTTCTAGGAGCAAAAGTGAAATACAAGGAGTCATACGTTTGACTGCTGCTCATTAAACAAGTAATTGGTTAAATCCCTGACTATGCAGGATTGCTCAGGGCACAAGGCATCTGCCCCCTTAAAATGATTGGTTCAAGAGCTTAAGAGAAACAACAGGTCAAGTTGATTCTACTCTTTCTGTGCAAAATAAGTTATTTTACTACATGAAGCATCTAGAGAGTCAATTAACCAAATCTTCTTACAACCTGTCTCTTAGAATGAGATGACTACGTAAGGTCTTTAGCAAAGAATAAATTGCGGGGAATTAAGTCTTGGACTCATGAGGCATTAGAACAGAACAGCTTCACTTCCCACTTCCCATGTTCAATGAATTTGTACTCACCCTCTGAGTTATGGGTTTCCCCTCTTTGACTTGCACTGCCAATCCAAGATCAGACAGTCTGCAATTCCCATTATCATCCAGAAGGACATTTTCTGGTTTCATATCCCGGTACACAATGTTGATGGAATGGAGATGCAGAATCCCACAGGTGATCTGCGCTGAGTAAAAGATGATCCTCTTCATTTCCAAACCCCGTTCTCCCACATTGTAGATGTGATACTTCAGATCCCCTCCATTCATGAGGCTCATAACAAGACACAGGTGAGTTTTGCTCTCAAAGGCATAAGCTAGTGTGACTATGAACGGGCTGTTGACCTTCTCCAGGATCTCTTTCTCCAGCAGTGCCATCTTCTCTCCACTTTTCTTTTTCAACCTTTTTTTATCCAGTTTCTTGCAGGCATACATCTTGCCAGTATTTTTCACCTGGATGGCACAAACCTAGAGAAGATGCATATGGAAAGGTAATGAAGGAATTTTACATGGGGACTGGAATATCAAGGGTAGTAACAGGCAGAAACTGGGGAATCACCTATGCCTATAAGTAGCTGCTGATGCTAACTTCCGTGGAAGAGTGTATTAGCAGAGAAAATAAGGAAAATAGCAACGGTACAATCTGTTCTGAACTAGTATGGGTGACCTGATGCAAAGTTCCTGAGGACATCATTAGCAGATGTATTAGCAAAATAAAAGGAACAAGAACAAAGGTCTGTAACCAAGAGAAAAGCAGCATATACAGACTGCATCTGTACAGTTAAACTCTCTTGCCTCTCAAAAAAGGTAGTCTCACTCATACTGTAATTTGGGAACAGATCATTGCTATTCCCTACACTGCAGCTAGGAATTATATGGGAGTGTGTGAGCTACCAGAGGCTAAAATGGTGTCAAGGAGCAGATTAATACTTAACTATATGGACAGTTATGCAAGTTTTTGTAAAGAAGCCTGTTTTGTTAGTAGCATAGATACAGAATATAGAAACTTTAAAGCAGCTCTTCATAACTCTGTCACAGTACAAATCACCCAGCCCAATTTCTGGAAAATGGGCAATCTGAAGGGGCAGTTTTGAAAATCTTTATGCAATTTCTTAATCCACTGCTCTTTGCAAACCCACCTTCTGGTCTTGAAAGGGAGGGGATGACTCACATCCTTAAAAGTGCAGCTCTTACCTCTCCAAAGCCACCTTTGCCCAGCACTCGGAACTCATAGAAGTATTTATCAGTTACCGGTTGCCTCTCAAAAACTTTCCATTGGATGAATTTGTCATAGAAGGGGCTGGTCTGGAAATCCTGGAAGGGCTTGTCTTTAAGGAAGAGTTTGGTTTCCTCCTTGGCCAGCTGAACGACATTCTCATAATCTTTTGCAGTAGCTGCCTGGCATTTGCTGACCAAGTCAGAGCTCATGAAAGACAGGTAGTTTTTGGAGCCTTCCTTAAGAAAATTGGTGATCATATTCTCCATGGTACTGCTCTTGATGTTGTCCTCTGCCAGCTCCCAGTTTGACACCTCATCCAGAAAGTCCCTAGCTACCAAAAATTCTGGCACTGTCTCTAAGAAATCTCTGAAGAATTTCTTGCCAATAGGCTGCTGCTCACAGATGCTGTCATAATCAGCAACAATGGACTCTTTCTGCTCTTTGCATTGATCAAGTTTGGGCAGTGAAAGGCTCTTACGTCTCTTTTGCATCTCCTTGGTGTCTCCCTCTCCACTCTTCCTCGCCTGGAGGTACGCTGTGTTGGCAATCAGGTTGTCGAGCCCCCCCATGTCACACATCTTGGCAAGCTCTTGGGGTGGCAGAGCCTGGTTTCAGACAAAATGAGTAACTGGCCCAAGTGCTGTGCTGGAGCTGCCCTGCACTTCTCTCTGCCAGTGGTGTGTTGAGGTCTTCTGAAAAACACCAGAGAGAGACCAACTGCTTTTGCATTAAATACCTCTCAAGGATTTTCACTAAGTACCTTTAGATATATGCACCATTTGTGGAAAGTGACTGGTAAGAGGTTTCTCTGTAAGGAGCTTTGAGTTTGCTATGTATAGCTGAGGGATGACATCCTGGGCAAACCTTCCCAGTGGCAGCACCAAATGCACGTGGTTCAGCTGGTGTTTTTCAGAATGGGCCCTGACAACCTTTAAAATGTACTGAGATTCCCCCTACTTGCACTGTCCCTGGCTGCTGGGAACATGCAGATTCCTATCTGCAATACATGCTCTCTCTAACTCAGGGGCACTTTGGCCACAGTCAGGACAGCCCTGGATCTCCCTCGCTCGACAAAGAACCCCAACATAGCCACATATGATGGGATATGATTTTATGAAAAGCTTTTATCACAAATCTGCCATGCCTGAAACAGTAGTTGACACATATGAACATGAGATATTGAGCTTTAAATTACTGCACAGTTTGAGCATCCACACTTCCAAAACTCAAGTTATACTCAACACCAATGATGAGCTCCACAGACAGCTCATGCCAGCCTGGATGCCTGGCGTTGCTCTGTCTGAGCAGATTACGTACTGGCTAAGAACTAAAAATAGTGATCCCTACATACGAAACAACGAACACTTCTGACTTCATCTCCTACCCACAGAAAAAGGAAATACGCTTCACGTGACCAGCCAAATCTTGCCAAAACACCTCCATATTTTGGCCTCAGTTTATTTTCTTTGCTGAGCTTTATGACAGAAAGTGTCAGTATGAGAAGATGGCAACTGCATATAGCTGAGGTGACATCAACAAAGGGACAAAGCTGATTATAATTAAGTGAAGGCAAATTCAACTTAACTTTGCTGGCTGCCTACCAGGAGGCATTTTTTTTCCCTCAAAAGAATAAAAATTATGTGTGGCTCTTACTAGGCTAAGCCCCCTTCTGCTGAGGGGTCAGGTGATTTGGCTGTTAAAACTTTAAGGAAGGTATTGTGGGAACAAGAAAAGAAGTTTCACGATTCCTCCAGTAGCACTGGGGTCAAGCTGTACTCTTGAGGTCAAGGTCAAGTTCCCCCCCCCCCCCCCCCCAATCTTAGAGCAAGTTGAAGAGCTGAATCACAAAAACTAAACATCCAGAGTAATAACAGGCACCTTTCAGACGCCCTACAGTAAGTAATAAGCCCTTCTTGGCTGCTTTTGCCACTCTACAACCATGCAGTATTTTGTTTTTACAAGCATTAATCCTGTCTTTGTTGAATCCATTTGACATAAAACTCATACTTAACCAAATTACCTTGGAGGTGTGTTTTCCAGGTGTGACTTAGAGGTCCATCCATTGCAAACTGCTGCGTGTGCACGTTAACGGGGGTACTCTGAGGCAGAGTATTTGACAGCCTGGCCAGTTCTGCCAGGTGAGAGCAAGCAGGGCCAGGAGGTGGTTACATAAGGGGCTGAACAGTGCAGTGTGGGCAAAGCTCAAAATAGCCAGAGGGAGGAATGGGGAATTCTCCTGGTAGCTTTCCTGAAAAGGGTGCCTACAGCAACACGTTCCTAATAACGTCCTGGGTAGAGGGGAAAGAAAGGAGGTAACAAAGCTTTCATTTCAGGTCCTAAAATTCCTAAACCTAATGTTTATGGAACCTGTGTAAGACAAACATTTACAGCTCTAAAAACCATTCTACTCTGATAAGTAGACTCTTACCTAGTTTCTATGGAACGTAAGCTTTCACTAAAAGTACATAATTTCATGAAAAGCAAAATCAAACAATGAGATCATTCAACTCATATTCATTACTCCAGTCACTTTTGAGAGAAGACTCTAGCTAGATGTGCTTGCTGACTTATCCAAATCAGTATTTATTGAACACTGGAAAAAAGTAGCTCAGCATTAATCTATTAATTGATAAAAGCTGTTTTAAGATAGTGTTACCTACTCATAAAACAGCATGTTTGGGTGAGAAGCAAAATTGATTTATTTTGCAGGCACGAGAGGTGAACAATGACAGAACTAAAAATGGGGACTTACTAAGAACTATGCTAATGGAAAATGAGGATATGATTTGGAAAAGAAAATTTTCTCTGGTGCAGAGCTTATAGAAAGAGTGAGACCTAAGCTTATCCTAAATCACAGACAAAATATGCAGTACTTAAAATTCATTACCTTATGTTCTAGAAGAACCTCAATTACTGGTCAACAAGATACGTATAAATACACAAACAGATACACATAAGCATCAGCTGCTTTGATTTCAACATTAACTTTCCTAATACCTCATTTGTGTCAACACTGCTTTGACCCAACACTTCGGAAAAACTCTTCTGCAATCGTAATTCTCAGGTACTCTCGCCAAGCACATGATGTGAAGTAAAAGTAGGGCTTGGTACTCTCCATATTCACCTACAGACCAAAGAAAAAAGAAGAAAGAAGCCCTCTGATGGGACTAGATGTCATTAACAGAGGTTACAGGATGGAGCCTGGGACCAAAGTCAGGCAGAGAAAATAGACAGTGGGTAAGACACAGTTTAACTATGACAGCCAAAATTTATTTCCACGCCCATTCGTATTTTTTTTGCAAAAATTTTGGGAATACTTGTACACAAACAGAAATACTCCTCAACAATGTAAATGCTATAGGCACTTCATTACTACTGTTAAAAGACAGACATCATCTGGGATAATGGCAAGAGATGTGACACAGTGTAACAGTGACACAGGATTTTTTTGATCTCAGTGTGTAATGAGACAAAAGCTGTATTTGACAAATTTAAAACACCTTAAAAACAAGATTTCAAGTAATAAACAAAACCACAGTAAACTCTGCATAAATGTTTGATGACACAAAATTGCCATTGGAGCTACTTTATACAATGAAGATAAACCTCTTCAAATGTACTTAAACAGAACCAGACACAAGTACATCTGCTGAGAAACACATTAAAGATTATAATTTTGAAGTAAACAATGCATATAATATTGCTTCAATTTCACCCACGTTTATCAACCATTTTATCAATCCTGAATTTGTTACAGACTTAAAGCAGTAATTCTACTCTCTGTTACACATACTAAAAATACCCCACAGCATATGTTCAGATTAATAGTAATTACTTTGGATATTTAGGGAAAAGACAAAGTCAGAGGCAAGCACTTAAATATTTGTAAGAAAAAGATCACAATTCATATAAAAAAGATGATATATTGAGGATTTCCATAAAAATGAAACAATGATTCCAAAACACTGTAATCAGTAAAAAGATAATAAAGACATTTCTATTAACTGAATTCTCATGAAACTACAACTAAACATTTTTTCCCATAGATTTGGTTAGTGCTTGTTTTCCTTGGGATATTTAAATTATCCATTTTGTTTGCTTCCTATATTAGTGAGCTAACCAGCAAGATTTTCTACACCTCTAGTTAACTGTTATCAAATCCATGTCTTTGTACCATATCTCTCTGGATTAAAAATACATATCTCCATGATCATTAACAGAAATATAAATAAAAAATTATTGATGTGGTTAAATTTTAATATTATGATGTAGAAATTATGCACAGATTATAACAGAGCAGCCAACTTAGAGATACAACAAAAGTCATAAAGAAAACCTGAATTAGAAATGTTTAATACAGTGTGATGGAAAAAGCACATTGTAAATGTTTTACACACTCTTCATTTTAGATTAAAAACCAAAATAGTTCCTAAAAAACACACTGACTGTGTTTTTGTATACAATATTACTTAGAAAACATTTTCTTTATCTTGACAGTAAACTATGCAGTGTATCAGACTTACAGGTAAGGTCACCCTTTCAATTAATTCATTTATCTACGGAAAAACATTAAATTAGGGTATAATCTGCAACACCACACTTCCATGCTCTGATAAAGATAATACTTTAATTATAGCAGATACATTTTAACATAGTGTTTCTCCTTTCAGCTGTGGAACATGTGCAGTAAGACTGACCATGGCCTCCTCCTACGGCAAAGAGCAGAAATCAAACCCACACTGACCTCCCAGCAGAGAAACTAAACAAGTCCTGTTGTGATTGACATGTCCCGTTCTTTTGCACTGAGCATATGGCATAAGACACACACCATTTCAACAAGTTCAACAGACAAAAAACTTCCAGTTTTTATTTGCCTATTCTCTGGACTACCCAGTCCTGCTGGCAGAGGGGACAGCGATTATTCTGTTTCACCCACAAGGACATGCAGCAATTGTGGAAGGAGTGATTGCATTCTCCCCAAACCACTGAAAGAGAAGAAAGAACATATCCAGTCACACTCAGCTGCTCAATCAACACCTACAGCAAGGTCCAAACTATCATTATCTAATATTTAGAGCCACTGGAAGCTTTAGACACAATACAGGTCATCACTAATTTATCCACTGAAACTGGAGTATTATGATCATCCTCAAGATAATCAGTTCTCTGTCATCAACCTTTTACTTATTTCCAGTTATGTAAAAAGGAAATGCATATATTCTCACCTTCCTGTACAAAGTGACACAGTTTTGCGAACATATAAACACATTCATCAGTTCTGTCCAGGAAATAAGTGCAGCTATCTAAGTTCTTCCCTTTATCTTGCCCAGTACCAAAATAAAGGCAGTGCACTATTGACTCACTATCACAGAAGAGGGTCTCACCCAATTCTCACGGGATATGTTTCCACTGAGATGTATATCAAGGAGGCACATGTGGCACAGTGTAGCCTTAAAATGGGACCTTAAACCAGAACTTATTCACAGGCTACAATTGTTTCAGCACAACAAAAAGTGTTATCTCTTGGCCATTTACTCCTGCATAGTATTAGTTACTTTGCTTTTTTCCCTTATAAGCTTATTTCCCCCACAAGAGCAGAAGGGTATCAATCAAAGGAGTGTTGTAAATCATGATTTTTCCTCTCTACCTTAAATAGGACACTTAACAAGCCAATTAAATGTCTAGAACAGGAAAATCATATTCTCTTTAAAACAATCATCAAAAACCAAGAGTGGATTGAGACAATACACTTCAAGACTCAAAGCACAACAGCATGGAAAGGTTTTCCACTGGTTTAAAAGTTGTCTTAAAGGTTTAAAGCAAACTCTTTGAAACAGTTTTCACTGTTTCCAAATTGAACATGTCACAATTAAGATTTTCTTTTGCATACATTGGTACTGAAAGTATGTTTATGGCTAAATAGAATTATAGCAAACTCAAATGATTGCACCTTTTAAAAAGAAAAGTGAACAAACAAGTCATGCCTCCATTCTGTCTGAATTAAGAGTGGGAAAAACAACAGTTTGTAACCCAGACATACATTTAATTCAGAACACAGGGCTTTTATTGCTGTTACCATTGCGTCTTCTGGTGTGCACCTCAGAAGAAAAAGTAGCTTTTTCCTACCCACTTCAAAAATGCACATTAGGATCTCCTCAAGTATGCCCACAGTGAAACTTAAACCTCTCAGTTGTGTACATGTTGACAGCAAATTTGAAGCTGTTTTGTTTTACAGCACAACTGACGTGAAAACTAATTTTACTAGTGCTCAAAAATAAAGTATAAAGTATTACTAATGTAAAAAGATGACACAATGTAGAACGAAACACCAGCTTACTTTTGAGCATTAATAAAATCAGTATTCTCTTCAAACTTGGAAATGCACCATACTGAGAGAAGCTTCAATTGAAAAACAAGCGAATGAAATCACTACATACCAACACAATCTTCTTGTTTGTTTTCAGCTTGACATCTAAGACAGGCATCTAAAAGTAAACAAGAACAAGACTCAATTTGATTCTCAGGATTCCATCTTAAGACGGAATAAGTTTGTCAGAGGAAAATATAAACTCTAAAACAAATTTACAGAGGTAAAAATCACAAGTTCTGATATCTGGTTCAGCCCTTTAACATTAAATAGTCCCTCCTAAATTCTAAAACTTTGCAAATGACAATGAAATAAATATCTGAAAGAGATTAGAAGAACTATAAACTGTCCAACAAGTTTTGTTTATTTTCCATTGCTTTGGTATTTTCATAACTTTTTCTGAAAAAAAAGCCTTCTCCATTTTGTAGATATAACAACCAGCAGATTTGTGCCAAGGCACTCGGGCATATTAAGAGCAGAGCAAGCACAAGGCCAAACCTTAATTACAGGACTTTGTTTTTCAGATGTCAGCATCTCCTTTTAAGGAAATCATTCACAATTTTGAATTTTTAGGCTGCACATCTCTCACCACAACTCCCACCTCCTATTACTTTTTATAGTAATTTTCTTTAACAAGTACCTGCATGTAATTTTCACAAGAATTAAACACACATGCAAATACAGTGGTAAATTTGATAATATAAATTAACAGATAAACACGGGACAATATCTAATTTAAAATATTTACCATCTTTATGCACTCTGGTCTGTGGCTACAGGACTAGACGGCAGGCCCAGAACTCAGTAAGACACAGAACCAACAACCTCCAGGCTTCTCACTGTGCCACACATGTACAGTGGAAAAATGCCTGTGTTTCTCCTTTGCCCTGACATGGGCTGCCACTGCACATATCATGCACACCAGAAAGTGTTCCAACAGTTCTGGGAGCAAACACATCTTCATCTCCCCCAGAGACAAGGAAATAGTTTAAACAACTGTCCCGCGTGTTGGATCTGGCCTACCTGTCACTGGTTGGACCATATTCTCCTAGAAGACAGAAACACAACGTGCTACAGGAATTTAGATTTGAGCATTTTTGCTCTCTCTGCCAGATAGGAACAGTACTTCTGTTTTAGATTCATCTGCCCAGACATTCCTCCTTTCCTCAGGTAACAGAGAACAAAGAAGACAGAACTCTGAACAGTTGCCCTTTCTCACTGGGATAAAAGTAAAACAGTAAGCAGTTTCCTGTTGTCTGTTCCTGTAATTTATATTTCCACAGCAGTTAAGAGCCAAGGTGCAGGGAAGATTCTGCCAGATTGCTTCGGCTTGTATCCTGGTCCCTGAGAGCACGCTGATCTGGGGCCAGGTCGGAAAGCTGCAGCAGACTGGGAGTCACAGTAAAAGCAGCTGTCCTATCTAGCCCTGGATTTGTATTTTTAGACAGAGAAGCAGCACAGAGCAGAGGGCAGAAATCACTGCCACCATAGAAAAGTAAGCTGTCCCCTTCTTACATCATAACCCCCAGGGTATGTCCGAAAGGGTAAGGAAAGCTAAGTACAGCTGCAATCCTGCCCTCCCCAGTTAACACCTGCATTTTTGCTTCTTTCCCTTGAGCACTTTAAGACCACGTTGGTTCAAGGAGTTAAACTCAGTAGAAAACTGAGCCAGCTAACACCTCCCTCCCTTGCAAAAATCAAACAAACTTTCAACAAGTGCCAGGTCAGTCTGGCACTGCCCCCAGCCTAAGGTTACTGCAGACGCAGTGGCTCTCCAGGAGCCAGGCCGGGTCTGCAGGGTCAGCACGAAATTGCCCAGCTGAAGTCAGTAACGATCAAGTTTCACGTTCGAACAATGCGGTTTGTTCTCAAAAAATGGTTCCCAAATTTTTCTGCTAGTTTCGGATTAAAAGTACTTCCTTGGCCTAATTATGAAAAAATATAACCTTTTAATTTTTTTAGCCTTTGTAATAGCTCCAGGAAAGATTTTGTTCATCTGAAACTTCTTTTACAGTGTCCTGTAACAGGCTAGCTATAATGGGGATAAATATATTTTTAAAATTATGGCTTACATGGCAAATGAAACCAATTTCATTTTTCCAGGGTGGTCTCTGTTTACCATATAAAAGCAAATAATCTAACATGCTTATGTTCAAAGGTGAATCTCCCACTACTTCAGTCTGTGCTTCATCTTTTTTCCTCCAGTACACCCTTTTGCCACTTGTTCCACAGAAGGTTCTCAGTAAATACATATATGAGAAATCACAGCACTGCATATTTTGTCTTATTTCTGTTAAACCAAATCTTGACTGGATTTGCAATATCATGGTTCCTGGATCCAAAAAAGCAAGGTGCTCTGGAGGGAATCTTGGATCATTTGTCCTGCCAAACTGTACCAAGCCCGACTAAGAGAACAGTTGTATCTAGGATGACTCAGCATAACAGTAAAAATCTGATTTACAAATACAGCAGAGAAAAAATTTAAACAATTTTTGAAGAACCAAGATAAACATCGTATTTGCAAAAGATGTCAGAAAAACCAGTAATGCCTGTCAAATTTGAGGCTGCTTTGAAAGACAGTCTCTGGATTTGAAAACCAGGTAAATTAACCCCATAGTTTTCAATAGATTTCTCAGTACATTCATGTGCGTTAAACACCACCAGTAACCGGGAGGCTTGTGGAGTAGTGTTAAGGCACTCTGGATTAACAGATGTGAAAAATGAATTTATATCTACATCCGCAACCGCTTCTTAAAAAAAATACTTGAGAAACCAAAAGCAAACCCAACAAAACACCACGAGCGGCAGCCCCGCACACGGCTCAGCTCGGCCGTAACTCGGTGCCCGCGGGGTCTGCCGGCAGACCGGCACAGCCCTCAGCCGAGGGCGGCCCTGCCCAGGACGGGCCGGGCAGAGCGGCGTGGCCCCCCGGGCCCGGCACAGCCCTGCCGAGGGACGGGCGGACAGCGCCGGAGGGCCGCGGGGCTGGCGCGGCCCCCGGAGCGC